>ML788032.1:210620-254756 GCA_009831015.1 Picea engelmannii | reverse complement strand
CCCCAAGGTCAAAGAAGTCAAAGTGACCTAAAAGAAGAAATCATTATTTAAATGATAAATTAAAGTGACAAAGTCAAGGTGGATTATTTAAATAATAAAGAGAAGTGACAAAATCAAGAAATGATAAAGTAAGGTGACAAAATAAAGAAGGAATATTTATGGAAAGTGGTTAACCATAAAAATAAGGAAAATAGATTAAGTGACCAAGAAATGGGTTAATATTATTTAAATGATAAATTAAAGTGACAAATTCAAGGTGGATTATTTAAATAATCAAGAGAAGTGACAAAATCAAGAAATGATAAAGTAAGGTGACAAAATTAAGAAGGAATATTTAAATGATAAAGTATTGGAGAACTTTCTATTTATGGAAAGTGGTTAACCCTAAAATAAGGAAAAAAAGGTTAAGTGACCTAGAAATGGGTTAAGTGACCTAAAAATGGGTTAAGTGACCTAGAGAATTAAAGTATAAATAAGATAGCAATGGTCTCTTGTAGATCATCCTTTTTATGGATCAATGGAGAGCTTCTTGTGAGAATATCTTTTGGAGTATTGATGGAGAGCTTCTTGTGAGAGATTCTTGAGCATTTTTGGTGTGGAACACTTGAGAATATTGAATATATATAGGTGACTGAGGCAACCAAGGATATCTAAGCCTAAATTCTGAGAAAAGTGAAGAAAATAAGGCCGAAATGCAAGGAAGGATAAGTTCTTTTGATGGTGCTTTCTAAGGTATGTTATTTACAGGTCATCTCACTACTTTCGCTATAAATTTGTTTCTATAATGATTCAGATCTTGAAATTTCTATGAAAGTTAGAAAACATATCCAAGTATCTGTGGTTAAAAATACATCTTGTGGGTCGTTTTAGTTTTGGAGTTACACTCCGTGGAAAATAGGGTTTGTGGCCAGTCCTAAAACTAGTCAAAATCGGGTGTTTCGGGTAAAAACATCATAACTTATTCATAACATATAAAAATTCAGTGAGACCAATTGTGTTGGTTATATTACAGTATTTAGTATTCTCTATAACAGTTTCAGACCGATTCAACAAATATGTTGTGCGGGGCACACTCTACAAGGTCGTTCTCTAGAATAAGCCAAAATTCAGCAAGGTATGCCATTTTTAATATAACTCCTTTTATGAGAGGTTCCAAGTAGTGACACTTGGAGGAATTGCATTAAACACACTTAATAACATCGTTTATCAGTTTCATATCTTTATACATTACAGGTTCAAAGTTATGATTACTTCAAGTTAGGGTTGTTGACTAATCCAAAACTAGTCATGGTTGATACAAGCAATTGATGAGTTGGCACATACATGAGGTGTATAGTTGATGATGTTGGTACATATTGATGAGTCATTGTTGATGAGTATTTGACACATGATTTTTATATACTTGGTACATGGTTGGATGCACTTGTTTATGGTACAGGTTGATTACAGGTTGTTTGGCACAGGTTGGTGCATGGTTGATGCTCTTGTTTATGGTACAGATTGATATATGTTGAGGATTGTTGCCTCATCTTAGTTGGTGCTGATAATGTAAGCCGAGTATTTCATATAGATATGGTTCTCTTGTAGAGTTGTCCTCTATTCAGTTGTTGTTGAAAAACCCCCGGATTGAAGTCCATAATAAAAAGAAAAATTGTACATACATCTTGTGTTCCTTGTGTTCCTTGTGGAGATGATTTGTTGATGATATATTGATGATATATGTTGCTGATATGTATTCACATCTAACTGATTAATAATGACAACAATGAGTAATGATTAAATGTCGAATGCTAACTAATGAGATTTGTGAAAGAGGGAAGTTTTGGGAAAAAGATCTCCACACACTCATTCACCCCCCCCTCTAAGTGTGGTAGGTGTGTCCAACAGACAAGAGCTCCTTAAGAAAGAGGTTTCATATACATCAACCACGCAGAAAACTCAAAACATAACAATGTACAAAATTCCCTCCTCAATGGACCACACCAATCAAACACAATCTGTAGAGCAAGTAAGTACCATAAAGATTTTTCTGCAATCTTATGTTAAGCTATTGAATAATCCATCATCTGTTAAATCTTTTCAACATATCTTAGAAATATGTAACATAGAGGTAGATGGGAAGTTAGAGAAGAAGACAATCAATCACCCCCACTCAAGAAGGAGGTGGAGCATGGAATTCATATTGAATGCTAACATTGGGGATTTAAATATGGGAGACATTATATTGGACTTAGGCTTTGAGGTCAATGTTTTTCCTAAGAAGACATGTCAATGTATGGGAGATCCCACACTAGGATACTCACCTGTCAAGATGAAACTAGAAAACCAACACAAATTTATTCCAATTGGAAGGATAAAAGGTGTGACAATAGATCTGAATGAAGTGTGCACTAAGGTAGAATTTGAAGTGATAGAAATAGTGGATGGCACAACACCCTATCCAACATTGCTTGGCTTGGAATGGAAATTTGATAACCAGGCCATAATCAACTTGAATACCAAGAAGATGACATTTGAATCAGGAGAATACAGAGTCATTGCGCCATTAGACCCTTCAGAAGGAGAAAGGTTTGTAGAACCAACTTGTTTGGATTTAGAAGAGATAAACCAGTTGTACAGAACCACCACGCGTGAAGAAGATTATGTCAACCCAATTGCAGATGGGGTACTCAGTTGGAGAAGCATCACATCATGTGCTTCTGAATCAGATACATGGTTGTAAAATTGGCATCAAATATTACATTAAGTATCCACAAGAAGGTGTACAAGAATAAACCACGCAGTAAGATCAGTGGGTATAGAGATAAGCAGACCTCCCAGTTTTCATGGCATAAACAATTTAGAGGAATTCCTAACAAAATATGAATATGAGGTACTAGAAAATCAAAGGCTCTTATCCCTGTACATTTCACCCAAGGATACAATGAAAATATGGTGGAGGGCGCACAAAGAAATAGTTAAGGACTGGTACCAATGTAAGTGACTATTGTGCATTAGATTCTGCGCAGAGAAGGGGAGAAATAAAATGTGGAGATATGATGGACATTGGACACCAACAAAACATGTGGATAAATGCATAACACTATGTAGGATGAAAGCACTAGAGGAATCGCCTCATCACTTCATCCACACATTAGAAGGAATTCCACAAAACTTGTATATAGACCAAAAACTACACAGAGGCACTACAGAATGGACAACATTACAACAAAATTTTATAGTAACCTTCTCATTCAAAAATGAGAACCCCAACATGGATTAAGTACTGAAGCATATAGGAGGTGTGCTATTTATCGATGAAATAGAGGTTAAACTCATCATAAAACACCAACAATAGAATAGACAGATGGTGAAAGAACTATTGTCATGCTATCATGTGCAGGAAGAAGCACCAGATGAAGATGACCCACGCAACATTCATATTACAAAATTTGAAGGTGAAATAGAGGTGGAAGGTACTTCTTTGGAATCAAAATTATTTGCTTCACCTATCAAAGTGAAGAAAATAAACATTGGGACAACTGACAATCCTAAAATGTCAAGAATTGGAGACTATTGGGATGAACAAACAGTGAAAATGATAACAGACTTACTGCACGAGTACAATGACCTATTCCCAACAACCTTTATAGAGATGAAAGGCATAGCAGGAGAGCTAGGAGAGATGAAGATACCTATCAAACCTAATGCTATATTTGTTAAACAAATACCATATAGACTAAATCCAATATATAAGCAGAAAGTGAAAGCAGAAATTGACAGAATGTTGAAAGCTGGCATCATAGAACTAGTGGAGGAATCTGAATGGATAAGCCCCATGGTAGTGAAATAAAAGAAACAAGGGGGCATAAGGATTTGTGTATATCTAAGGAATACATCCAAAAATTTAACAGGACAAACACCATTCAAGTTGATGTATGGGCAGGAAGCAATAGTACCATTAGAATTTATGGTACCCAGTCTATGCGTAACAACAATTACCCACATGACAGAAAGAGGAACAATAAAGTAAAGATTAAACTATCTAATGGAAATGGAAGAGGATAGGATTCTGGCAGGATTTCATCAAGAAGTATAGAAAGAGAGAGAAATATCTTGGCATGATAGAAATTTCAAGAGAAAGAGTTTCAAGGAAGGAGACCAAGTCTTACTCTATGACAATAAATGTTTTCAACATCTAGGTAAATTCAGAATGCATTGGCTGAGGCCATATGAAGTGCAAACTGTCATAGATGGGGGATATGCACAATTAAAGGATATGGAAAGAACAAAACTGAAGGGAATTATCAACGGGAGTCGACCGAAACTGTACAGGGACAGTCGAAATCCCAACAATTAAAAGTTCAATTGTAATAAGAAAGCATGTACATAGTGTATTATAGTATAAGATAGAACAAAAACATGACAAAAAAAATAAAAAGGAGGAAAAAAGGGAAAAAGAAATATAAAAATACAAAAGAGATAAAATACAAAAACAATGGGGAAAAATTTGTTCATAGTAAATGGTGCGAAAAACATCAGAAGACAACACACAGTAAAAAGTAAACTTGGCACAAATGCATGCAAAAAGTAAAAGTGAACACAACCTGGTCTATAAAAGGAGGAAAAGCATAGAGTTATTCAACACTTAGAAAATTTCGAGCTCAGAGTGAGAAAGAGAACCTGTGCCCTAGTTTTCAATCGCCAAAGTAGCAAGTTGAGATTACAATCATTGCAAGGGATGACTCCATCGAAGTTTGGGTCACCACGACAGTTTGTCAGGGTCACTCGACAAGGCCAAAGGTGAAAAGAGAGGATGCATCAACCAGAGAATATTGTCGAGCTTGAGGACGTGAAAACCTCAAACCCATAATTGATTATCCTGACACATGTAGAGGAGGAGCTCCCTAAATCAAAACAAGGAGAGACAAGGCAAAGCTCCGGGGCCGAAAATGGGGGTTCAAACCCTAACCCCGAGATGCCTGTGAGACCGAATGATATATTGGTATCGTGATAGTCTGAGGCACAAGACAAAGTACTGGTTGAAGACATCATTGACCAAGCAAAGTCAGCTAGGGAAGAAGATGGCACAGAAGCAGCAGAGGCAGGAACATCTACTGAGGGTCAAAAAAGAAAGACCCCTAACAGTATGGAAATTACCCTTCCATTTCTTTCATATGCAATTCCTACTGTCAAAGACATGTTGGGGAAGGTACCAAGGTTGAGGTACGCAGACCATGATGTGTGTGACTCGACCAAATTTCCAGAATTGGCCAAGGACAACTACTTGATTGAAACATGGGAGATTGGACCCCTGGGAAGGTTAGTGCTAGAGTCCCCACAATGGATTATGAGGTTGTATAACACAAGTATAATGAACCTCTTGTACATACCGCATTTTGGGGGTAGTAAGAATGTCGGTCTGTGTGTCAAGTATTTGGTTTCCCAGGTCCATGGAGGAATTCTTTCGTTGGACAGACCAATATAGATCGACGTGGCATTAATTTCCAAAATAACAGGATTTCCTACAGTCAGCGCGCAACCATAATATTTTTAGAAAACAAAGCATGCGAGAAGGAACTGACTGAACAAGTAAAGGCACAGTTTGACACAAAAAGGGGGAATAGAGGCATCATCATAAAATAAATCAGTGACAATGCCAAAAGATTCGCCAGTAAGCTAATGGCATGCAAGTTGTTAGGAAAATTTCACAGAGAGGAAGCACCAGCATGAGTGATCACAGTAGCAACACAGTGCGTGAAGGGGATGGTGTTTAGTTGGGCACTGTACCTACTGAACCAATTTTTACTATATTTTTGTGATTCATGGGACAATGGAACTGAGTTCGATTACTCCTAGTTGATAATATTGATAGCTTTGGTAGGGTGGCAGGAGCCTGAGTTATCAACATTCCTAGATGGGGTAGGGAAATGGTATGCAACCAGGTGTTAGCGCCACCATTTTTCCTCCAATTAGGGTTGTTTCTAGTCAAGTCATGGCTTGTATTTCAAGGTATGTAAGGTCAGGTACTTAAAAACAGAAGGGTTGAAGTCAGCAAGTGGTCGGTTGGATTTTGGAAACGGGAAGGAATGTCAGAGTCGAAACATGTGTAAAGGATACAGGTATGTTGTTCCCAGAGAGTCGGGTCTTGTTAAAAGGGAGTCTCTACGTGCCCTAGGTCAATTCAAGTAGTTAATAGAAGTCGTGTCGGTAAGTGCAGTAAGCATTATAAGCCCATTATGAAGGCTAGGAAAATGAAAAATAGCAGCGTTCATATCATATATGCCCTGCAACCCTTATCAACTGTACTTTACACGCATGGATGTGTTGTGGAAAATCCACAATTCCATTCAAAACATCCAGTTGCCATCAATTTGGTGTTCCTTCGCATGATTCCTCCATCCACCTGATTTGTTATAAATTTCGGATGCTCCGCAACCATTTTATTTGTGAAATTAGGTCCACGCAATGTTTGTAATCTTTCTCGCAAGCTCGGGTTGGTCGAATTTTCCACCTTGGGAATTTGTTGGATCTGTCGTGCGCAAGATAGAGACTGGTCTCACCATGGAAACCTCCAAAAACATAAGAAAGGGTGCGTGAAGTAGCAGAATCTTCAGGCCCGAGCCCCAAAGCGACTAGGATTCATTGTCATTCACAACATGCATCCCCAAGGATATAAAGGGAATTTTCCCTTTACCCGTGGAAACAATGATATTACATCGTGTGTAACCTAGAGTGGAAGGACCTGAGAAGGAAGGAAGGATAATAGAAGCCCTATATCCCCAATAGTAGATACCTTGGAGAAGGCGCAGGCCAAGGAAGAACAAGGAAGCTAGGGAAACCCGAGTCCCAAATGAGCCATGCGCAATATCGGTTGTCGAAGAATTACTTATGTGCGCTAGTCGGATGGAACTTGTTGAAGGTACAAGCCAAGAAAGTGGAAGCAGAGCAAGGAGGATGTATTTCATAGGTACTAATGATAAAGAGCCATCTCAGCAACTGAAACTAGCTATCGCCGAACTTTACTAGGAAAACAGGGAACTGAGACAACAACTAGCGACAAGGACCGTTGAAGTGTCGGCAGCGCAAGGCCGCGAAGGAAACGTGACGTGGCTCAAGAGATAGCTCAGATAGGCACATGATACAATCGTACAACTTCACAAAACATAGAGGTTGTTAGAAGAAAGGTATGTAAATCATTTCAGAGAATGCGAAGTGACCGAGGAGAAATCCCGCACGGCTCTCGCCAGCGTGCAGAAGAAACAAGATTAACTAAATCCATTGATGTATCCTCAAACAGAAAGAAAATATTGACAGTTTTGAATGAGGAATTTTCCTAAAACATATTTTCATTTTGACAACGACCATGACAGTCAACAACCACTTGTCGTGCACATTCTCCCAGCAAATTAATGCGCAACAGAAATCAAAGCCGTTAAGTTGATAGTGGGGCTCTGGAAAAAACTTGTCTGTTCAGATATATGATCGAAGGAAATAATTGCCACATCACTCTCTTATGATGAGACATGGTCGATAACCGAATCCCCATGGCATAATACAAACAGTCATGATATAGCCAAATGTATTTGTTGTCTATTTTTGGAAAAACATCATGCGAAGAGTCATTTAGCACAGACAGTCAGTTTCCTAATTTTTAGAGATGTTAGTTAGAATAGCAGGGCAGCCCAAGATGCACCCTCGCCTATATATTTGATCTTTTTTATGTAAGCCAAGTTGGTTGGAAAACTAGTGTAGACAGTGTCTATTGAATGTAGTTTGAGCGCGATCAAAATTTAATGCAAAATTCCTGAAGCTTTAATGAAAAGATTCTAATTGTAGCAGTTTGACGTAGACCCCTCCCCAGACCTGCAAGTCAGAATCCACACAAGATCTTTTTTTTTCATCCCGAGAGCTCGACTGGCTCCTCTATTTCCCTTTCAGAAAATCCACCCACAAGAACACCTTGAGAAGATTTCTCTCTTTTATTTCGGGATATCGGACTTCGTAAATTCGCGAATCCTGTGGTCGAGCACCTTACCTCTCCGACCTCTGAAACCTGAAATACTTAAATCACTTGACCTTTTCCTGACGTCAGCTTCGGCTTTTCGACTGTTGTGAATTTGGGAGTTGTGATGTCATGCAACTCTACTCCTCGACTTCTGAAATCCCAAAATAGTACGTCACCTTGTTGTTTCACAAACTTGACGGGAAGTCTCTTGTCCTTCCACGTGTCGCCTCCTCTTCGTTTTGGTCTTTCTCCCCTGCTATGTCCCGATCTCTCTCCCTCGAAACTTCTGAAACTCTGAACTCCAAAGTTTCGTAAACTTAAGCTTGTTTCTCCTTGCTATTTCCACAAATCTCGACAAGAAGCCTCCTCTTGTCCTTCCACATGTCGCCTTCTCCTTGTTTCGGGTTTTCTCCTCGAAGAATTTCGACCGTCCGCACTTTTCCTCAAAGAAATCCGGTTCTAACTTCACCTCTACACGATGACCAAAGGCTCCTCTTCTGCTCTTCAACACCTTGAAGACGCAAACTCTCTTGAGCTTCCTTTCTTGAACTCAAATCTCCTATGAGATTTCTGCATGCACTCCTTGCGGCATTCTTCAAATATGTCTAAGTATTTGAGTTATTTTGACTCTGTGCAACTCCCTGCGACAGTAGTCTTCAACTCTCTCTTTGGTTGATAAGTTTTGAACTTCCAACTAGCCTGTGTACACCTTGCACGAATATTTTGCTTGACTTTCACTTCCGTGGGAAATGAGAACAACGGTATCCCTCCTGAGCTTTTCAAAGATGAACTTTGAAGGCATCAACACACTCCTTGTGGACGCTCCACTACACTCCTTGCAGGAACTTTGACTCAAGAAGAGAAACAATTGAAACTCATTTCTTTACTCTTTTAGACTTCAAATACCCAACATGAAATCATACATACATAGCATAAAATAAAATGTACAACATAAAAAGTAAAACAACCATGAGCATAACATTCAACATGTATACACAGAAAGTATTAGAACACCATGAGTCTGAATCAAAGCTTCATATATTAATCTCAGAACTTCTGTACATGGGCTCTTCTACACAGCTCTCTACTTCTTCTCCTCCTGCTCTATTCTCAATTGATGTTGTTAATATTACAAATGATACAAGATGAGGGTGTCTATAGTTGGTTTTCCCTCCTACGCTCTAAACTCTCTAATCTAGAATTTAAATCTACCTACTTACATTAACTGCCTATAAATGCCTCCACCCCTTACAGATGAGAGAGGATCGCTCAAGATCTGTTTACAATATGGAAGTACACACTCTCTTAACTATTACATTAATTTCTGCGCGTCCAAACTTTCAAAATAGTTCAAACATTTTCAACATGCGCCAAAAATGAAATGGTGTTTGTCCCACGCCCGCTTGCTGCTGGCGATGCTCCTGCATCATAATCCCTCACTTGAAAATTTTCATGAACTCTTGTTCATGAGCTCTTGCACAGTCTTCCCGTGCTTTTGAATTTCTGTTTCATTCTCCCAGCTGGCATCTTCAACTGGATGTCCCTTCCACTTGACCAAGTATTCAAAATACTCTTTTCTCCTGGTCCTCTTGTTGACTCTCTTGTCAAGTATTCTCTCCATCTGTGGCTTTTCAGCTATAGGCATTTGTTTAGCCCAGTGAACCTCTGTCTGTTCACTGTCTGCTCCTGCTTCTCCAACTTTGTAAGGGTACAAATCTGAGATGTTGAATATCGGTGAAATTTCGATCCCATCGGGTAATTCAATCTCATATGCATTTGCCCCAAATTTCCTTATGATCCTACATGGTCCAATTTTCTTCATCTTTAGTTTGTTATATGTTCCCCTTGGGAACCTTTCCTTCCTCATATGTGAAAGAATCATATCACCAACTTCAAATTGAAGTTCTCTCCTATGTTGATCTACTCTGCGCTTATACTCTTGGCTCAAGTTCTGCAATCGCTCCTTCACTTGGCCATGAAGTTCTTTCATTGCTTCTGCGAAATCTTCTGCACTAGCACTTCTAGTTTCATTCTATTCTGAATCTTTCAATTCAGAAAATCCTCTTGGCTACATTCCATAAACAATCTGAAATGGACTCTGCCATGTGCTTCTATTGATCAAATCATTATAAGAAAATTCCGCCTGTGGCAGAATGTGATCCCACTGACTGTGATGTTCAGTCACTAGGCTCCTTAGTAAATCTCCCAAGCTTCTGTTCACAACTTCTGTTTTCCCATCCATCTGAGGATGATAAGCCGAGCTAAATGAAAAATTCATCCCCAGCTTCTTCCATAAATTTCTCTAGAAATGTCCCACGAACTTGGTGTCTCGATCTGAAACTATACTCCTTGGTAAGCCGTGAAGTTTGACAACTTCTTTGAAAAACAGGTTCGCAATGTGAGTTGTTTCGCTAGTTTTCTGACATGGTATAAAGTGTGATATTTTCAAAAATCTATCCACTACCACAAAGACTGAATCACACCCTCTTTGTGTTCTTGGCAATCCCAACACAAAATCCATGCTTACTGCATCCCACGGTCTCTCTGGTATGGGTAACGACTGATATAATCATGTGTTCTGTTTCCTTTCCTTTGTGTGCTGACAAATTCTACATCTGTCCACAAACCTTTTGACATCTGCTCCCATCCCTAGCCAAAAATACAAGACATTCAATTTGGAGAACGTTTTATCATGACCGAAATGTCCAGCCAATCCTCCACTGTGCTTTTCCTTCAATAGATTCTCCCTCATGGAGCATTTTGGAATGCACAGTTGATTGCCTCTGAATAATAATCCATTTTGGATCATATATTCATCCCATTGACTTATATCTCTGAGAACTGGATTTTCAGATGCCTCATACGCCTCTTTGAAATCTGGATCATCCTTGTGCATGCCCTTGAGATTATCAAAACCCAATGTTTTGACTCTAAATTCCTGCATCAACAAACATTTCCTGCTCAAAGCATCAACAACTTTGTTAGAAGTTCCATAAATATGTTTAATTACAAAAGTAAAATTCTTCATATATTCATTCCATTTTGCATGTTTCTGGTTCAATTTATCCTGTTGAGTTACAAATTGTAAGGCATGATTATCACTATACAAAACTAACTCTTTAGGGATCAAGTAGTGCCTCCGAGTTTTTAGTGCCTGTATGACTGCATAAAATTATTTGTCATACGTGGAGTACTTAACCTTCGCCTCATTCAGTTTCTCACTGAAGTATGCGACTGGCCTGTCATCTTGACTCAAAACCGCTCCAATTGCAAAACCACTAGCATCACACCTGACCCGAAACGTCTTACTGAAATCTAGCAACACCAGAATTGGTTGTTCAGTAATCTTCCTCTTTAACAAATTGAATCTTTTCTTTGCTTCTTTTGTCCAGTGAAAATATTTATGTCTTTTCTTCACTGTGTCCATCATTGGTGCACTAATTCCACTGAAATTCCTGATGAATTTTCTGTAGAAACTAGCAAATCCGTGAAAACTTTGAACTTCAAAGATACTCTTTGGTGATGGAAAATTCTTAATCACCTCCACTTTATCTGGATCCATCTTAAACTTATCTGCAGAAATAACAAAACCCAAATAAATGAGCTTTTTCTTCATGAATGAGGATTTATTCATATTTATTAGCAGCTTCTCTTGTTGTAGCCTCTGCATCACTGTAGAAAAATGTTTCATATGCTCTGCCTCTGTTTTACTGAAAATCAATATGTCATCAAGATACACAATGACATATTTTCTGATGAAATCCTTCAGGACTTCATTCATCAATCTCATGAAGGTACTTGGTGCATTTGTTAAGACAAATGGAATAACAAGCCATTCATACAACCCTTCATTATTCTTGAAGGTTGTCTTCCATTCATCACCTTCTCTCATACGAATTTGATGATAACCACTCTTCAAATCAATCTTCGAAAAAAAAATTGCCCCACTCAAACAATCCATCAAATCATCCATCCTTGGCAATGGAAATCTATACCTAATCGTAATCTTGTTAATTGCTCGAGTCTATACACATCCTCCAACCTCCATCTTTCTTTGGGATGAGCACTGTCGGAACAACACATGGACTCAATCTTTCTCTAACCAACCCTTTGTCCATTAAATACTGGACCTGTCTTTTGACCTCTTCATTCTCCTGCGGCGCGTCAATCTGTACGCTGCTTTGTTTGGTAAACTAGCTCCAGGTATAAGATCAATGTGATGACTTATAATTCTGATCGGTGGCAACGAACGAGGTACTTCTTCCACTACTATATAAACAAATTCCTCCAGTAACTTCTGGATCTCCTCTGGTAAATCATCCACCCTCGTATTGGTTAAAACAATTCTAGGATTTCTAACCATGATGAATTGTGGATCTTTCTTCTTCTTAACCTCCTTAAGAAGTTCCTTCCCACTCATGAGAAGTACAGTGTTGCTTACTTATGGCTTCACTTCTTTATCCTTAATCGACAACAACATGTGAGTTCTCCCATTCTTCTCTAGGGTGTATGTGTTCTTTCTCCCATCATGAACCACATTCCTATCATATTGCCACGGTCTACCCAACAATAGATGACAAACATCCATGGGAATGACATCACAAAATATCTTATCGTTATATCCTCCTATTTTAAATTCAACTAAACATTGTTTAGTGACATTTACCTGATGTCCTTTTTGTAGCCATGAAACTCTGTATGGACTTGGATGTTAAATAGTCTCCATCTCCAGCTTTTCTACCATCTCTGTAGAAACGAGATTTTCTATGCTACCACTATCCACGATGACCTTGCATACCCTATCTTTGGTCTTGCAAGCATTCCAGAAAAGACTGTTAATTTGCACTGGATTCTCTGCTTCCTTTTCTGGTGTTAAGATAACCTTCCTCATCACCAATGATCTTCCGCCTTGAGCATCCTCTGCTTCAACATTCCTCCTTTTTGCTTAGGAAATGTGAGTCTCACCACCTTCTTTCTTATTATCTGGACATTCATAAGATTTGTGTCCATTCTTTCCGCATGTGAAGCATTTTATTACTCCACCTCTGCCTCTTCCTCTTCCTCTAGCACAAGGAAAAGTGTTGTTATCATCATACTGTCCTCTCTATTCGGAATACTTCCCTCTCTATGAGCTTCCACCTCTCTCAGGTTGAGGTTGAAGTTTATTCCACTCTTCCTTAGGCTTTTGATTCCTATCTTGGACAATTGTTTTGCCTCTGGGATGACTTCTGCCTCGTCCTCTTTGACCCTGCTTTCATCTCAGCTTCTCTTCAGCCTTTAGAGCCATTTGATAGGCATCTTCCACCATTTGAATGGTCATCATGCTCATCTCATATTGAATGTCATATCTTAGACCATTCATATGCCTGGAAACCTTTTCATCATCACTTTCGCGATGACCTTCTCTGATGTTTAGTTTGTAGAACTCTTCAATATACTCTTTTATTGACATAAGATTCTGTCTCAAATTCTGCATTCTTCGAAATAGAGTAATTTGTTAATCCTTGGGTATGAATTTTGCCTTCATCTTCACGACCATTCTATCCCAACTCTTGATTTTATGCTTGCCTTTGCAACATCTGACAGCTTGTAGTTCATCCCACCACAATGTTGCATGTCCTTTAAGTCTTGTGATAGCATGTTTGACCTTCTTGTCTTCCTCGACATCTTCATAGTCAAAATACGTGTCCAGAGCTCTAATCTAGTCTAGAAGCTCTTCAACATCTAGGTTTCCTTCATATACTGGAATGTCCATTTTTTCCCTGGCACCCATCCTTGCAACAGCCCTGAGTAGGCGTTCATTTGATGCATCCTCTGCTGCAACTTCTTCTCCTTCATGTTCAGCCTCATTTTCACTTTCAGAATCACTAAGATCCCCAACACCGACTGTGTGCCTTTGTGTTGTCTCCATGGAATCCATATTGGCATGTAGTTCATGCATATCTCTTACACTTGGCGGCTCAGGTAATTGCCTACCCCTCCTTCTTGGCATTTCCCTTTCCTCTGGTGGATCGGGTGTTTGTCTGTTTCTTCTTCTCGGTGGCATGGATATAAAATTCCTCCTTTCCCTGCTACAGAAAGCAAAGAAAATTTTCCTATGCTCTGATACCAAACTTGATGCAGGCCCCTCCCCAGACCCACAGGTCGGAATCCACATAGGATCTTTTCTTTTCTGCCCGAGAGCTCGACTAGCTCCTCTATTTCCCTTTAGGGAAATCCACCCACAATAACACCTTGAGAAGATTTCTCTCTCTTATTTCGGGATATCGGACTTCGCGAATTCGCGAATCCTGTGGTCGAGCACCTTACCTCTCCGACCTCCGAAACCCAAAATACTTAAATCACTTGACCTTTTCCTGACGTTAGCTTTGGCTTTTTGGCTGTCGTGAATTCAAGAGTTGTGATGTCGTGAAACTCTACTCCTCGACTCCTGAAATCCTGAAATAGTATGTCACCTTGTTGTTTCACAAACTCGACGGGAAGTCTCCTGTCCTTCCATGTGTCTCCTCCTCTTCATTTCAGGCTTTCTCCCCTGTTGTGTCCCAATCTCTCTCCCTTGAAACTTCCGAAACTCTGAAGTTCCTTAAACATAAGCTTTTTTCTCCTTTCTATTTCCACAAATCTCAACAAGAATCCTCCTCTTGTCCTTCCACATGTCTCCTTCTCCTTGTTTCATGTTTTCTCCTTGAAGAATTTCGACTGTCTGCACTTTTCCTCAAAGAAATCTGGTTCTAACTTGGCCTCTACACGATGACCAAAGTCTCCTCTTCTACTCTTCAACACCTTGAAGGTGCGAACTCTCCTGAGCTTCCTTTCTTGAACTCAAATCTCCTATGAGATTTCTGCACGCACTCCTTGCGGCACTCTTCAAATACGTCTAATTATTTGAGTTCTTTTGACTCTGTGCAACTCCCTGTGACAGTAGTCTTCAACTCTCTCTTTGGTTGATAAGTTCTGAACTTCCAACCAGCCTGTGCACACCCTTCACGGCTTCTGTGCCTAACTTTCACTTCCACAGGAAATGAGAACAACGGTATCCCTCCTGAGATTTTCAGAGATGAACTCTGAAGTCATCAACGCACTCCTTGCGGACGCTCCACTGCACTCCTTGCAGGAACTTTGACTCAAGAAGAGAAACAATTGAAACTCATTTCTTTACTCGTTCAGACTTCAAATACCCAACATGAAATCATACATACATAGCATAAAAGAAAATGTACAACATAAAGAGTAAAACAACCATGAGCATAACATTCAACATGTATACACAGAAAGCATTAGAACACCATGAGTCTGAATCAAAGCTTCATATATTAATCTCAGAAATTCTGTACATGGGCTATTCTACACAACTCTCTGCTTCTTCTCCTCCTTCTCTATGCTCAATTGATGTTGTTAATATTACAAATGATACAATATGAGGGTGTCTATAGTTGGTTTTCCCTCCTACGCTCTAAACTGTCTAATCTAGAATTTAAATCTACCTACTTACATTAACTGCCTATAAATGCCTCTACCCATTACAGATGAGAGCGGATCGCTCAAGATCTGTTTACAATATGGAAGTATGCACTCTCTTAACTATTACATTAATGTCTGTGTGTCCAAACTTTCAAAATAGTTCAAACATTTTCAACATGCGCCAAAAATGAAATGGCGTTTGTCCCACACCCTCTTGTTGCTAGTGATGCTCCTGCATCATAGTTGAATTTATTGTTCCCCCTCTTTGCATACGTGCTTCCTGTATTATTTATTCATATCTATTTTTGTCTAAAGAGGAACATATTTTCGAACCTGGGATTCACTGTGCAGTGCCCTGGGATTCACGCCATTTAGACAAACTGTTTTCATCTAAGTTAACTCTAAATTCATCCTCAGCGGTGCTCCGAGTTGCTTCATGTGTTTTTCTCCCACCACACAGTACGATTTTAAACTAAATATTGTTGCTCGCTTAGCCTTTATCCTCTCAAGTTCACTCACCGAGTCATTTGTTTCTATCGTTTTCTCGAACTGACTCCATAGCCCATGGTTTTAATCTCTTGCGCCAATATAACCAGAACTCATTATTCCAATGGTGTTAAATCTAGCCGATATCTGAAATCCATATCTTGTACCGAGACAAGGTCTCCTAAGAGAGCCCTCTCTAGGTCCGAAAGGCTAGTTTCGGATCTCAAAGTTGGTTGAAATAGTTACCTCTGTCGTATGTTTGTTAGCCAAATAGATTTATATAGTGCTAACATTCTGGGGCCGTTGTCGGGGATGAAATTGAATAAATTTTCATTGGGAGAACGACTAACCTTTTTTTTTACCCTTGAGGGAAAAACATCTATACTGGATGAAACCTTTACCCTGGAGAATCCATTCAAAAAGATCAATAGCACCAAGTAGTTTGATTCAAGAATCCTTTCTCCTAAAACGATATATACCAGAGAAAATCCTGATCCAAACCCTGTAGAACCTGCATGTCATCCCAAGAAAATTTTTCACAGGACTAGAGAGCAAGCACTGGACCCATTCTATTACCTGGGAAAAAGCCTGTCCTTACCCAAAGACGGTGTGCAAAGCATTGACGACCTTGAGTTTGACACATTATATGATTAAACCCTATTCAGGTCTAATTCGGAAACCAGCTTGGATGAGATAGTTTTCGACCAAAAGAGATTCCAATTCATGATACCTAATAATATCCCTCAAATACCCAACCCTCCTAGATTTATGGCTACCATATTCGCCCCCCTCGTTCTGCCAGCGAAACTACATGATTTTACCCAAAATTATAGCCAAAGGATTAGGCTCTACGATGCTGAAGGAAACATTTCAGCCTAGAGGAATATGGATTGGTTCAATAATTTCGTCGACCTAGAGAAGGTAGACTATGCAGATGAAAAAATGATGTTGTTCACGTGGAGCCTTTCGGAGGAGGTGAGAAAATGGTTCAAATCCTTCCCGGCCACAAGAATTCGAGACTTTCCCACATTTGAGATGTCTTTCATTACTAGATAGGGAGATAAGAAGAACCCCTTTCAGTTGTTAACGTAGTACAATCATATGAAGAGGGCGTCGGAGGAGACGGTGCAAGAATTATCAGTTAGTTTCATGAAGGTTTATAACTCGATTCCTATAGAAGTCCAGCCACCCCTTGGGGCTGCGCAGTTGCAATACGCCAAATCTTTCGACAGTGATTTCGCCTTGCTGTTGAGAGAAAGAATATCAAAAAACCTAGACGCAATGATGAGCAACACGATCGAGGTCGAGGTAAATATGATGGAATCAAGGAATATCAAACAAACATTCAATAGAGGTGATAAGAAACCCCAGGGAGACGCACAACCATCGAAATATCAGTCCTCGAACAACAATTTCGACTTGATGATGAAAACAATGGAGAAACTGATGGAAAGAATGTCCCTGGGAAATAGACCTGCTTCCCGAGAACAGAATGAACCCCATCATAGAAATTAGAACCCCAAAAGGGGTCAGGCCCCTCAGATTAGACAGAGGGAGAAGAGAGATCAGGGAAACTAGACAAGGCCTTTGTTCCAAAACAATTACACAGACGAGGACCTCGATGAGATGTTCGAAGAACAAATTCATTGTTGCAACGATAAGAACCCACACATGTTTTTAACAAAGAGAGAACATGATCGATACATGAGAAAAAATGACGATTTTATGTTGGAGACAAATGATGCACTGTTTGGGGAAAGAGATGATGCGTTGTCCTGGGAAACAAAAGAGTTTAGGAAGGGTTATCAGAATTCCATCATGCAGTTACAGAAGAAATATAACCTTAGGAACAAGGAGGCACGTACTGAACCTCAACAGAAAAACCCCATAAGGAAGCCCTCGATGGACACCCCTTCCATGATCCGGTCGAGGCCAAACAACACGACCAAAGATGAAACTGAAAAGGAAAAGTCAAAAGAGGAGGCCCTGAGAATTTTTTTGGAAACAAGCCGAGAAGCGGATTGAAAAGAGGTAGAGAAGGCCTGTCATCCCTTTAATTTTGAGCATGATATGGCCAAGATCAAAATATACTTCCCTTTTAACGAAATTATCAAAAAGGGTGAATATTTGGAGAAAATTATCAAGATTCTTAAAATGGATAAAACTCCCGACACTTTGAACGTCTAAGATGATCACCCTGCCATTCTTTTTGGTCTTCGCGTTGAGGAGACAGGTGATACCGAAGATGTTCCCCCATTCTATGTCAGTCTTAAAGTCCATGATATGACCTTGGATAATTTCATGCTGGATTCCGACGCATCACACAACCTCATGCCAAAGGTGATACTAGATGAATTGGGTTTGGACATCACCAGGCCCTATAAGGACCTTTTCTCTTTTGATTTGAGGAAATTCAAGTGCTTGGGTCTCATCAAGGAATTGGTCATGTCACTGGCCCAAATTCCTTCGAAGAACATGGTTATGGACGTGGTCATGGAGGACATACCTCCTAAGTTTGTCATGTTGTTATCCAGGTCGTGGGCAACAAAGTTAAAAGGGACCCTGCAAATGGACATTGCATATGCCACCATTCCTATCTTTGGCCAGGACAGACAATTTAATAGATAAGTGATGTTGAAATACATTGTAAGAAACAAGACACAACCAACTAAACATCCTATATACTCCATCAACACTGAGGTTGGTTCCTCTATATTCTGCAACGACCTAAGCTTTGAAGAGGTAGAGCTGACAGCCATCATGTCAGTCGATGAGGAAACCGCGTGAAAAGTAGCAGAGTGCGTAGACCCAAAATACCATGCTGAAAATGAGATATCGAGCATGAGTTTTGATGGTGCTATCAGTAAGGAAGGAGCAGGTTTCAGCGTATGGATAAGCCCCCCTGAGGTGTGCACAAAGATGTGCACATACAAGCTCGTGTTCGAATGCACAAATAAAATGGCTGAGTACGAGGAGATGATTATGGGCCTGAAGGTGTTGAAGAAATTATGTGCAAAGAGGATAGGAGTGCATGGATATTATGAAATGGTCATAAACTAGGTCAAAGGCATATATCAAGAAAAACACCCCAGGCTGAGAGAATACAAAAACTTGGCATTGGATATCCTCAATAAATTCTCGGAGTATGATTTGTCAGTTATCCCGAGAGAGAAAAACTAGATCGCTGATGCATTGGCCACATCGGCCTCGATTTTCAAAATCCCCATCTTTCCTAATAGAAAATACGAGATCGAATTCAGACACAGGCCGGATGTACCTGATAATATCAAACATTGGAAGGTGTTTGAGGACGACAAACAGTTGGAGAGATTTATCCAAATGAGCGATGAATTCGCTAACAAAAACATTGACAACAAATGCTATTGCAACGAAGATGGGAGTGCGAATGCACGCAGTAAGGACGACCCTTTCCGGGACCAGATAGCAGGAAGGGACATAGTACAATTGAAAAATAACATCATCCCAAAGGGATTAGTGCCGATGGAAAATTTATTTGATGAAAATGACGTGGCCAGAAATACCAGAATCACTGCCAACGAAGAAGATGTCAAATATTGCAACATCGGGACTGAGGAGGACCCGCAAAATAATAAAATTATTGAGAATAATTAGCCCAGAAGTCAAGAAAGGCTATGTCAAGCTCATGAAGGATTTCCCCGATGTTTTCTCTTGGAGCTATGACGACTTGAAGGTGTATGACACTAAAGTAATTCAGCATGGCATCCATCTCAAAGAAGACCAGAGGCCTTTCAAACAAAAGCTGAGACGAATAAATCCCTTGCTATTGCCACTGATCGAAAAGGAGGTAAAGAAATTGTTTGAAGCTAAGATTATCGTTTCTTTAAGATTCTCAAAGTGGGTAGTTAATTTGGTACCTGAAGAAAGAAGAGCGATGAAATAAGACTGTGTGTGGACTTCCAAAACTTGAACAAAGTGTCGCTCAAGGACCACTACCCTCTCCCTAAAATGGACTATATCCTGCAAAAGGTGGTGGGGTCCTAGAAGATTTCCATGCTTGACTTTTTTTCGGGGTATAATCGGATAATGGTCCACCCAAACAATAGAGAAAAGATGGATTTTACGACACCATGGGGAAAGTTCATGTACGCCAAGATGCCTTTCAACCTAATGAACGTCGGAGCTACTTTCTAGAGGGAAATGATCATAGCATTTGCCGATGAAAAGGACAAAGTAATTTTGATCTACCTGGATGACATCATAGTATATTCAAACTCCAACGAACAACACCTCAGGCATCTAAAGAGGGTATTCCAGAAGTGCAGAAAGTCTGGTATCTCGTTAAATCCAAAAAAATCACATTTCGGGATGCAGGAAGGGAATTTGTCAGGACACATCATCTCAAAGGAGGGAATTAAGATAGATCCCTGCAGGGTCGAAGGAATCCTAAAAATTGGCACTCCACGCAGTAAGAAAGAAGTGAAATCCTTCTTGGGAAAGGTGAACTTCTTGAGAAGATTCATCCCGAACTTGGAAGAAATTATAAAACATATCACCTACATGCTCAAAAAGGGAAACAAAATCAAGTGGAACCTGGAAGCCACAAAATCATTTGAAGTTATCAAGGTTGTGCTGACTAAATCCCCCATGTTGGCCAACCTAGACTTCACGAAAGACTTCATGTTGTTTTCGTTCGTCTCAGAGCATACCATCGCTAGCATGATGTTGCAGAAAGACAATCCGAACTTTGAGAAGCCCATAGCCTATTTTAGCAGGACGATGAGGGATTCTCCACTCAGGTACAACATTATGGAAGAACAAGCATATGCCTTAGTAAAATACCTAAAGGAGTTCAAGATGCACATATTGCACTCCCACATTATTGCTTATGTGCCCAACAACTCAGTCAAGGACATCTTGACTCAACCTGACCCTAAGGGGAGAAGGGGAAAGTGGATAGCGACCATGCTGGAATATGACCTTGAGATTAGTCCTACAAAACTAATTAAGGGTCAAGGTCTTGTGAAGATGATGGTGCAGTCATATTGTGACGCTATGGGAATCAACTTCATTGATGATCTGTCGGAGAATCCTTGGGAAGAAATGATTGTGCAGGTATCTCAGGATTTCGTTGATTCTCTGTGGTATACAAACATCATCTATGTGATGATAAATATGCACACCCCTCTGGGTCTAAGAAAGACCAAGGCCATAATTCTGAAGCTCAAAGAAGTTAAGTTCTATATCCTGGATAGTTCACTATACTGGAAATATCCCGGAGGGATATTGCTAAGCTGTTTGTTGGAGAATGATGCCAAACGAGCTATCGAGGAATTTCACAAAGGTGAATGTGGAGGGAACCACTACTAGAAAATCACCGTGCATAAAATCCTAAGAGAGGGTTACTATTTGCCTACCATATTCGTAGATGTATACAAATAATTTTCTAGTTTCCATGAGTGTCAGATTTTCGACGAAAGAATAAAGCTACAGCCCTTGCCACTAAAGTCGATCTCAGCCGAAGCACCTTTCATGCAGTGGGGTTTTGATTTCATAGGATAAATAAATCCGCCATCCTCAGTGCAGTAAAAATGGATACTCATGGCCACTAACTACTTCACGAAATGGATAGAATTGATCCCCACGAGGCAAGCTACAGATGCAGTCATCATCCAAATTCTGGAGACAAACATCTTGTCAAGATTCATATGCCCCATCAAGATCATAACATACAACGTGGTCGCGTTCAAGTCCAAAAAGATGGAGAAGTTTTGTCAGGATTACAATATAACCCTTGGGAATTCTATGGCGTACTACCCACAACGAAACGGGTTAGGAGAATCATCAAATAAAATCCTGAACAGGATCATCAAAAGACTCCTGAAAGACAATAAGAAAGCTTGGCATAAAAGGATTATCTATACATTGTGGGCAGACCAAGTTACCACCAAGAATTCCATCTCAACGTCACCTTTTCAGATTGTATATGACGTAGACACAAATTTCCCTACCACACTGGGGTGGCTTGTCAAAAAGTTGTTGCAAGAGCAGGAGGTCGAGCCAAATGACGCGCATAGGATAATAAATCAGCTAATTCACACACAATAGATGAGGGAACATGTGTACAATCGATCACAGCTCCATCGGGAGAGGATGAAGAAAGCCTTTGAAAAGCATTCTAAGCTAGAGGATTTTCAGTTGGGGGATCTGGTGTTGAAATGGGATGCGAGAAATGAAGATAAATAAAAGCATGGAAAGTTCGACAATCTTTGGATGGGTCCTTTCAAAATAGGCACATATCGTGAAAATAATGCTTATTTTCTAGAAGAATTAAATGGAGAGTCTGTTGGTTGGGGGCCTGGAAATGACAGGTTCCTCAAACATTATTTGGTGAAATAAAATACGTTAAAGTCACATACCATTGTAAATAGTCATTTTGTTTTCTGTTGAGACAATAAGTCAGTAGAAAATTGAAGCTCGAGGTGAAGGCCCTAAGTTTATGTTGAGTCTATTTAGGAACTGCATCGATAGGTTTAGGTTGCATCTTGTTTTTCGTATGTCATATGTCTAAAAGCTTAATGAGGCCCAATGGCCAAGAACCTCATATGTTGTTCTTTGCTACCTCGTAGGGAGGATAGCATCCTCGTTGGAGCCAGCTGTTAGCGTTGCCATTTTTCCTTCAATTAGGGTTCTTTCTAGTCGATTCATGGCTTGTATGTCAAGGTACGTAAGGTTAGGTACTTAACAACAGAAGGGTCAAAGTCAGCAAGTGGTTGGTTGGATTTTGGAAACATGAAGGGATGTCAGAGTCGAAACATGTGTAAATGGTACGAGTATGTTGTTCCTAGAGAGTCGAGTCCTGTTAAAAGGGAGTCTCTACGTGCCCTAGGTCAAGTCAATTAGTTAATAGAAGTCGTGTCGGCAAGTGAAGTTACCATTATTATCCCATTATGAAGGCTGGGAGAATGAAAAATCGCGGTGTTCGTATCATGTATTCCCTATAGCCCTTATCACCTGTACTTTACACGCAGGGATGTGCTGTGGAAAATACTCAATTCAATTCAAAACATCCAGTCACCATGAATTCTGTGTTCCTTGGCATGATTCCTCCTTCCACCCAATTTGTTATAAATATCAGATGCCCCGCACCCATTTTATTCATGAAATCAGGTCCACACATTGTTTGTAATATTTCTTGCAAGCCCAAGTTGATCGAATTCTTCGCCTTGGGCATTTGTTTGATCCGTCGTGCATAAGATAAAGATTTTTCATGCCATGGTGACCTCCCAAAAAATAATAAAGGGTGCGCGACGTAGAAGAATCACTAGGACCAAGCACCAAAGGTGCAACTGGGATTGGTTCTCATTCACAACAGGCATCCCCAAGGATCCAAAGGGAATTTTCCCTTTACCTGCGGAAACAATGATATCACACCACGCGGAACCTAGAGTGGAAGGACCTGAGAAGGAAGGAAGGATAGTAGAATCCCTGTCTCACCAACATCAGATACCTCGGAGAAGGGGAAAGCCAAGGAAGAACAAGGAAGATGGGGAAACCTGAGTCCCAAACGAGCTGCATGCAAGATCAGTTTCCGAAGAATTACTTATGCTTGTTATTCAGCTGGAACCTATTGAAGGTACAAGATGAGAAAGTGGAAGAAGAACAAGGAGTGTGGATTTCATAGGTACTAATGATCAAGATCCATCTCAGCAGTTGAAACAGGCGAAACTAACCATCACTAAACTTTACCAGGAAAACAGGGAACTGAGACAATAGCTAGCGACAAAGATCATTGAAGTGTCGATAGTGCAAGGCCATGAAGGAAACATGATGTGGCTCAAGAGACAACTTAGGAAATCACAGGATACAATCATACATTTGCATGAAACACATAGGCTGTCAGAAGAAGGGTATGCAAAGCATTTCAGAGAATGCGAAGCGGCCGAGGAGAAAGTCTGTGTGGCTCTTGCCAGTGCACAGAAGAAACAATATTAACTGAATCTATTCTTGTATCCTCAAAGTGAAATAAAATCTTGATAGTTTTGAAGGAGACATCGCCCTAAAACATTTTGTCATTTTGACAATGACCATGACAGTCAACAACCACTTTCCACGCACATTCCCCCAGCAAATGAGCATGGAGTAGAAATCAAAGTCGTTAAAGTAGATAGCGAGACTCTGGAAAACAATTGTCCATTCAGATATCTGATGGAAGGAAAGCATTGGTACATCACTCTCTCATGAAGAGACCTGGTCGATAACCGAATCCCCATGGAAGAATACAAATAATCATGATGTAACCAGATGTATTTGTTGTCTATTTTTGGAAAAGAATCATGCGAAGAGTCATTTAGCACAGACAGTCAGTTTCCTAGTTTTTAGAGATGTTAGTTAGAAGAGCAGGGCAGCCCAAGCGACGTCCTCTCCTATATATTTGATATTTTCGATGTAAGCCAGGTTGGTTGGAAAACTAGTGTAGACAATGTATATTGAATGTAGTTTCAGCTCGATCGAAATTTAATGCAAAAGTCTTGAAGCTTTGATGAAAATATTCTAATTGTAGCAGTTGGATGTATTGTTTCCTCTCTTTTCATACGTTCTTCTTGTATTTCTTTATTCATATATATTTTTGTCTAAATAGGAACGCTTTTTCTAACTTTGGATTCACTGCGCAATGCCCTAGGATTCACACCATTTCGATTAACCATTTTCTTCTAAGTTAACTCTGAATTCATCCTCAATGGTGCTTCGAGTTTCTTCATGTGTTTTTGTCCCACCACACACTATGATTTTAAAATGAAGATTGTTGCTCACTTAGCCTTTATCCTCTCAAGTTCAGTCACCGAGTCATTTGTTTCTATCATTTTCTTGAACCAACTCCATAGTCGATGGTTTTACTCTCTTGCGCCAATATAACCAAAACTCATTATTCCAAAGGTGTTAAATCTAGCCAATAGCTGGAAGCCATATCCTGTACTGAGACAAAGTCTCCTGAGAGAGTCTTCTCCAGGTCCAAAAGGCTAGTTTCGGATCTCAAAGTTGGTTGAAATAGTTACCTATGTCGTCTGTTTTTCAGCCCAATAGATTTACAGAGTGTTAACACCAGGTACAAATCTCTTTGAAAGGAGAAAGATAACAAGACACAATAGGAAAACAACACTGTGTTTTCCATGCTGATAGAAGAAATCCAACATCGCCTAGCAAATGTATGGTGCATACCGATGGATATGGTGTATCATACAGAAGGGATAGCTAAATTCAAGGCATCCTGACATCACCTATGGATGCAAGCCACAAAGGATCCTAAGAAGTAATGGTTGAAGATGAAATATTTCGTCACCAGGTAATAGGTCAAGTGGATTGTCAAGGATTCTTCTGCGTAGTGGAAAATTATGATAGAAAAACCATCCATGAGGATAGGCACGATGCAGTCCTCTAAGCTCAAAGAGATGACCAAAGTAGGCTCATCATCCCAAACAGGTAGTCCAGCTGACAACACCAGGACATCCACAACGTGAACCCTACCAAGTGGAATTAGTGTAGTACCAAAAAGGAGAAGGATAATGCCCACAACAACGAGAAAAGGAAGCTGGACACAAACTGCGTGAAAGGAGACAACACAGGATCCAAAGGAAACAGGCCAAGGAACAACAAAAGAGGCACAACCCTCACAAATGGAAAGAAATCTCGTGCAGGGAAAAACATAGGCAAGAAGAGGAAGTATGAGACAGATG
The DNA here is from genome assembly GCA_009831015.1 of Picea engelmannii. NCBI lineage: Eukaryota > Viridiplantae > Streptophyta > Pinopsida > Pinales > Pinaceae > Picea > Picea engelmannii. The sequence goes on along the minus strand of ML788032.1, from coordinate 229,109 downwards.
ACCCCGACATCACCCTCACATGGGATGATACAGAGCTCGTTGTGGATAAGGTCCAAGACAGGAGTGATGAAGTGGTCAGAATTGCATTGGCATAGAGGGAAGAGATTATGGCTAATGTCCTAGAGGTACACGACAACATTCAACAACTATGGAGCCGAGTAGAATCACAATCCACTACGCATCCATAGGAGAATACACAAAGGACCTCTACGTAGAAATATGGCGAAGAGACTATGCATTTTTTTTTCTAGGGGAGGGAAAAATTAACCATAATGCGTCAACTGATCAGATTCAATCAGGAGACAGTGCAGAAACCCCTGTAGGAGGTAGAACAACTTGAGATGGTGATGGTGCACATTCCAATGAAGGCATTATATAGACTACAAGCCTGTGTCATGCAGGAAGTACATTCAAGGGCTCATGCAAATGCCACAAACCTATAGGTGGGAAGAGGAGTCACATAGATGATCCATATTACATACAACCAGTTGAATGTGGAAAAGGAATAAGAGAAAGAATGCACAGAAAATTTAGAGCAGGGATTGACAACAACATACAACCGAATCCCCAATAGTGCACAAGAAACAAAAAGAAGCGCAGAGGAGAAGATCAACCTCATTGCGTAGAAAATTAACCAATACAGGAAAGAAATCGAGGAGCTCAAAGTGAATCTCAATCCCATGACCCCACCTAAGGTCTGAGATAGAGGAAAGAAAAATATGCACTACAATTGGCAGAAATGGAGAAGCAAGTCAGCACAGTAGCAGGATTGTTTGACAGGGCAACACAACTTTGGACATCATTGGAGGAACATGAGCAGGTCCAGTAGTGGGACGAGGAGGAAGAAAGGATAAGCATAGAAATCCAACACCTCAAGCAGAGGAAAAAGACAATGAGCATCAGAGAGCATCTAAAAGGAATGCAAGAGATGAAGAAGCTTCAGGTAGAGCTAAAAGCAGAGTAGACACAGAGGCAGGGAAGATAGGTGCATATGGAACCCCTTAAATATAAAGCAATGAAGATGATTGCGTAGTTGGAGGAGGAGAAGAAGAAAATGGCACATGCATAGGAAAAGTTCACAGTAATGATCCGAGAGGAGATCACAACGCAAGATTTAGAAGCACTAGCAGAGAAGGCCGCACAGGTCTAGGCAAGAGGAAGGGAACTTGCAGACAATTTCCACTGCCTAGAAGAGGCTATCAAAGGAGTGTGAACTGCCTATGTAGCTCAAGACGGGACACATGTCAGTGTTGGGGGCCTATTGGGCACATGCGAATTTTGAGGAAAATCCCATTTTGGGGAAGATAAAGCATAATTTGGAAAAAGATAGCTGGGAGTAGCATGTGCGAGGAAAAATCACATGCAAAGGAGGAAAGCATGCAAGCCATGCATGGAGGAAAACCTAAACACCTTAGGGTTAGGGTTTTTGTAAGAGATTGTAATGGTTGATAAGCTAAAAATTAATATAAATAAGTACCGAGGAGGTCTAGGTAGAAGTTCCTAAGTTTTGTTATGTTCTGTTAAGGAAACTACTGTAAGATTTAATACCATTTTTGTAAGTTGTTGAGCTATAGGCACTACTAAATTTGAACGTTTTTGCGAGGAAGTAGAGATGAAGTTTCGTTGGAATAGGGTCATTGTTGCGACCAAGATGATTTTTTTTTTTCGTTGGTCTAGAAACCACACATGGATCTTCTCTGGTCTAGCGACTGGGAAAAGAAGCCTATTCACAATAGGGAAAAGTTGCCATTCGTCGGTCCATCCACCAAGATCAGTCGGTGTAGCGACCAAATTTAGTCACAAGCCTTGCTAGCAACTCTAAGGAAAACATAACATTGGTCACCCTAGTGACCATAATTAATCGGTCTAGAAACGAATGTTATTCGGTCTAACGACTAATATTAGTCGCAAGATCGACCAAGACAACCCTGGCAAACTTAGTCAATAAACCACGGTTAGTTAGTAGAATGACGAAGATTAGTCACTAGACCAACCAACCCTGAAGCTAAAAAGATCAAACGAAGGACGAACAGGTAGTCGCTAGAGCGAAGAAGTTACATACTTTGCAACCAAATGGCTATACAAGCGATGAACCTGTTCGTCGCTAGAGAGACGAATGTTGGGGTTTTTTAAAAAGAAAAATATGCCATTCACATAGGAATAAGCCCAGACTAGCAAGCTACATAAGCATACTTTCATTATGTACTTGGGAGCTGGAACTAGAGTGAACCCCTTAATGGTCAATACCAGTGATCCAATTTACCTTGTCATTTCTAGATGTAAGCACCATTGTGATGAGTCTCAATCCATGCTAGAGGATTTAATATTGAGCCTCAAATTGTGGAAGGTGAATCTAGAGCATTGGGTGGAGGAGCTTTCACATCAGCAGACCTCCCTTACGGAGTAGTTGGGCACTATTAAATCGAAGGAATTCCTATTAGATGTGGAAAATCAATGCCTAAGAGAAAAATCCAGGGAACAAGAAGCTAGAATTTAGAAGCTACAACGACATGTAAATAAAATGGAGCATGAGCAATCACCCAGGTTGGTGTTCTATAGGAACAAGTGCATTTAGAAGTCTTCAATGGGTTCGCTCCCAATAACAAATATGTCACTCAATGAGGAACAAAAAATGGAGCATCCACATTGTCAATAGGCTTAGAGGTCAAATACTACCCATCCACCAACTACTGGAAGCATTGAAACTAGAGTGCAAGGCCATGGAAATTTTCATGTTTTTCTATAAATGATTTGTAGGGTAAAATTGTTTTGTTAGTAGGCCTCGATAGTCCTTCTATTGAAGGTTAGTATCATTAACTTCATCCTTACAGTGATGATGACATGTATAATAGGAATAATAATAGATGTCCTATCTCTCTTGACTAAGTAATTTGGGAAAGGATAAAGACATAATAAATGAGAACCAATGCCCTTTTGAATGCCAATGAAACTTGTAGTGGAGAAATGTAAATGCCCTTTTCAAAGAAAGGATGAATATCAAAATATAGTGATCATTCTCAATTCTTGGAGGACCAACTGCCATATGGAAAATTACAATCAATAAGTGAACTATTGTGAATGATCTACTTTCTATGATATACTAAAATTTTGCGACATGAGCTTTCCAAAAGTGGATAACATAGGCGATGACACCAAAGGTAGACATAGACAGTGAAATAATAAGCAAAAAATATCACCTTGGAGAGAATTGGTTAAAAAAAGAACACATTCATCAGATGGACAAAGGGTTCTAGTATTAAAAAGGGCATTCCTTCCACTCACAGAGCATGTGGAATGGAATAGGAACCTTGATACTGGATTGTTTTAAATATCCCATTCATAGTCTTGACAAAGACAATACACACCTCATTATTGAACTCAATTTAAAGATAAGAAGTTCTTCCCATTGCTACAATTAATCACCACACAACACATAAATCTAAATTATGGCATCAACTAGGACTCAAATCCAAATTTAAGAAAAAGATCATTTCCTTATTTATGATAAATGATTATAAGTTGCACTTAACCATAGGGAACATAATTACAATTGTGTGCTTGTCACAGGTTCAATTATATCATTAGCTCAAGGAAATATTTAATAAACAAGTGACCAAAAGAACAAACCCACACAAACATGGTGACAACAACAATTGCAAGGTATACTTAAATGGAAATTAGTATCTAAATCTAGTTAGAAGGAACATGATCCAAGTTTTTGGCTTTAGTTAGTTAATGCCCTAGATGAAAAATACAAAGTAATTTTGGAGACAACCAAACATAGTTACAATGGTATGTTGTTCTAGACATTGCAATAAATCAAATGATTTATTAATTTCCCCAAAACTTCCAAGAATGGGGGATTGTGTCAAAGTGAATCTATATCTAGCATTAAAATGGTGGGAATGTCTTTGTAATAGTTATGTCAGTCCTAAATTGAGTGCCAAGTTAGTATCTTTAGTAGCTTTAGGGAGCTATAGAGATTAGGTCTATATGTCTTGCATTAGGCCACTAAGAGTCTAGGATTGCTAGGCTTAGGATGTAGGTTAGGTTTAGGGTAGGCCGAGGTATGTAGGGATAGCCTAGGTTAGGTTAGGAGGTTCGAACCTACTAGGAGCAAGAATCATATGAAGAGGATGATGAACCTCAGGGTCATCGCATTCAGTGTGTACTATACATTGAATTAGGCTAGCAATAGTGTTGGCTAGAGAGACATACCTTGGGGATTGTGCCCACCGCCATGCATCCTTAACACTCGTGGAGTCAGCATAACTTTGTCTTCTTAAATTCAAATTTCCTAAAAAAAATCATTGATCTCCAAATTCATTACGAAATATCATGATAGTCATAAATCAACCAAAAATCACCTTAAACCAATCCTTAACAAGATCCATACCTTTGAGTGATGGGGTGCTTCTAGTGTTGCTCCTCTCCATCCTGCAATTCATCACATGACTTAATTATATTTCAAAATAGTAATTAAATATGTAACAACCTCTACAAATTAATGACTAAAGACGAATACCTGAATGAGCTTCTCTTCGTTTCGAGAATAAATTATTCTCTACTAAACAGGACCAAACACGTGAAGGTGGAAGCTATTTTGGCCCCTCCCCCCCTCTTACATCACTCTCATTTCCCCATACCCAATCTATTTATATTTTACAACTGTAATTATAAATGATAGTAACATTAAATGTAAGCAAAAAACATTCATCGCCATGTGCTAAAACAAAAAACATGAAAGCAAATAACATTCATGACATTTAGGAAAAAAAATACATTACATTGGACTAGAAATATATTGGATTTATATTAATAATAAAATGTCTAATCATTTGTTTTTCTTATTCTTCTTCTTCTTGGTCTCCATGAAATCAAAAATTAAGTCATCATCATAATTTAACTGATCCCCCACAGCTATTGGGCCTTATTGAAGTGTTGCATCATCAGTACTCAACACCTCACGCCATGATGAACTTATAGTATTTTGGCATGGAGGTTGAGGATGCGCATGGGCATCCACTGCTGTAACAACAAAAAAAATTCAAGTCATATTGTTACTCACTGTTCCTAGGGAAATTTAATTAATACATATTTAATTACAATGTTTTATACCTGGATTAGTCGGTGCAGTAGAAACAATAGTTGGTGGCCACATTGTTGTTTCTACACTTGTTGATCTCCGCCCTCGATCAACATCTACACACTCTTCCATATGAAACAATATAATTATTTAGTATAGAATATACCCTAAATATTAATACTCATTGAAAAATGGAAAAACATTAAAAATGCGCGCATACCACTATGTAATGGTCCTTCGGAAACAACGCTTGAATCAATATGGGGGTCATGATGTGGTTCATCGGGTGCATTAGGAGCATTGGTAGCATTGTTACTCTCCTGCCAATGTGGAAAAGACACACATTATTTTACATTTTAAATGAATAAAAAATATATTTTACGTTACAAGTAATCAATGAGTAAAAACTAATCGACAAGTTTTTAGTTTCATTTTATTTACCATGTCCTCTAGATAGACACATGGAGATTTCCCCAAGATTCTTTGTCGCGCCACCATGCCATCAAAATCCTATGTGAACTTGACCTTTATATCTTATTCTGTGGCTTTGTCGTTGAACAAGTCCCCCTGCATTGAGCAATATCAAAATCATTAGTCACTAGCGACAATGAATTACATATTTTGTGATGATGATAAAAAAAAAAGTAAAATGTTTAGGCACTTACAACCCGTGCCTTCAATCTCCTGTAACCACCTTGGAGAAGTTTATGTTGGCCGTGTTTATCTTGTCTTGCCTTTGTTACCTTGGAGGTGTCTTGGAGTCTACGCAATATTTTGAAATATGTTAGATATTGATTGTTTTCCTCGTAAAGTAAACAAAAGACCATGATAGTAAATTGAAAACACCTCTTACCTTCCAGGGCTAGGTGGTTTCTTCCCTTGTGCTTTCATCGCTAATTCTCTTGCATCGAGAATAATTTCTTTCCACTCCCTCTTGGGGACAACCAAAGGGCGTTCACACTTGGGGTCCTGTACTAATTTATTCCTATACTCCTCTCTATCATGTTTCGAATTCTTGCTAGTCCTTTTTAGGAATTCCAGCTTATTGAACGCATCACCAAACTCGCCAACCAGTCTGGAGATAAGAAAGCTTTTCAGTTTGGAATTTTGTCGATTCCATCATAGTCAAATGGTCGACCCAAAAAGTTATAATGCATAGTCATGCAAACTATTGTAGAACACATTATTTCCTGTAAAACATCGTCATCATTAGTAATTTAAATCTCACTGATATGTGATTGTTTAAAAAATTATATAACACGAATCTTGATAAAGACATATATTAAATACCTGGTAGTTGTACTATTTTTAGAGGAACCATGTCCTGGTCGACAAAAAATGATACTGTGATTGTTCCTATGCTTTGGATACGTGTAGCACCAGGGTAACAATCAACGGAAGAGTGATTAGTTCCATGATCATGTAAACCACCTGCACGATCTGGCGTGTGCTGTGGGGGCATGGAATCACCCCTAGAAGGTATGGAATCGGTCTCAGGTGGCACACTTGGGGTGGAAAATATCCTTGTGGCTACGTGGGCATGCGGTTTCGCTGTTGCAGTCCTGTTGCTGCTACCAGGACCTTCCCCTTCCCCTCTCATCGATCTCACAAAATTCTACAATGAGAAATATGTGTTAATTGCATATATCAAATTACAAAATTTAAAAGAAAAAATTGATATTGTTAGATGACACGACTTGCCCCATAATTTTCTATCTTAAAGCCTAATTCATATATCCTTAGGAAATCCTCATTTGTTTCTGGCCCAGGAGCGACCAAATCTCAGAATTCCCCATTGGCCTTTCTTAGGGACAATTCTATTGTCTGCAAGGGCTCTCTAGAATCAAATATCTCTTCATCGCTTATATATTCATCGTTTTCGGTCGATGTGGTGCTAGGAATAGGGCCTTTTCCCGATCAACGCCTTTTCCATGCTTAGGGACTTTGCCTCGATCACCACTCTGGCAGAATTTCAAGAAGAATGTTAGTACGCGCAAGAAATATTGAAAAAACAATATATGAAATAATGGAATATTGGAAAATATTATCAAATGAAACATTCACACATACAAATTAGCAAATATTTGGAAATGAAACATCGAGCAAAAATTAGCAAATGGAACATTTAGAAATAAAATAAAATTTCGTCACAAAGGAAACATTCACAAATTAAGTAATCCATTTTTAAGTTTGGGTATAATGGGTTTTGTACCGTAGAAAAAGAAGACGTTCTTGGGTCGAATTGATTCATATTATAATCGACCAACAACTCTTCGTCTGTCGTTATTGTTTTCATCGTACATACAAATATCCTATTACCTTCACGCTCCTCAAAATGCAATTGGGTTACTTTCTTGTCGTCCCAAGCCTTGTAATGTTTATAATACCTGCAATATTCCCCGATGCATTTGGCCTTCCATAAATATACATAGTCACTCCTTTATTTTTATTATTGTCTTTCAGTTGTATATAATTTGTGGTGAGTGCGTATCTCCACATACTAGGCATATATTGGACCAGCCTCAACCATACTCCATAAGTGTAACATGGTCCAACATACTCAAACAATTCAACCAATCTGCCATATTTTACCTTTATGCCATCCATGGAGAATAAACAAAAGCCATGGATGGATGACAGAGCAATGTGATACATCCTCTCATTAACACAGAATTCGATGTCCAACTCTGGTAGTTCTTTGGGTACCCACTGTTTCAGTAGGTTATTGTACCTCAAGGGAACCTCGATGTCACCTATGCTCTCATCATCATAAAATCATGATCCTCCTTCAGCAAGAAAGAATTTCATGCACCTACCAAACTTTCTTCTGACCTTTTCACCTTTAGTTGATTTCTCCTTGTTACATGTGTTGGATATGTTTTCCCTTGTCCCTCTCGAAATTTCATCACTCGAGCTGGATGATAGGTCTGATAGATACATATTTGGTTGTACCTACACTCCATCGAGGGAGAAGGAAACGTTAGGCCAACGATCTTCATATTATAGTATAGCTAAAGATAAACATTGAAAATATAAGGGAAATGTAAGGATATTTCTCACGATAACTATAACTAACTCACTCTTAACTATCTCATTTAATTATATTGACTTCGTTCACCCTTTTCTGAGACTCTTTTTCCTTTGATGACTTTTGATCTTCCTTATTAATTAATGAAGTGCTTTCCATTTGTGCTTTCCATTTTAACTCAACAACAAAGTGATATTTGTGTGTCCTATTAAAGAGAGGGAAACAAAATGATTTTCATAGATGCAAATAAGAAAAGCATGTTCCCTAACAATTAAAAATCATTCAATAACATAATATTTTGCAATTTTCTGACAAAAGGAAAACTCTACATGGCCTCTTCTTTAATGTTGATGATTTGATCAATCAACGAACTGATGGCAAGAAAAACGGGAGGGGGGGAGGTTAATGCCAAAATGTTAATGCACAAACTAGTAGGTTGGATATGGATAGGTAGCCTAGCTAGCAGAGCGCTAAGGAACAAAACAGGATCCCCCCAAAGGTGTCACAATGGATCAAGTTATCTTTTTTTATGTCTATCTATTCGTGCAATAGACCAAGGGAGGGTTCCCTAATACTTCTGTAGTGACATGTATTCCTACAATAGACCAAGGGAGGTTTCCCTACTACTTCCGTAGTGACATGTATTCATTCAATAGATATGTCAAGACAATATAGATTTAATGATCGGTATCCAATGAGAGATGTGCACAACCAACTCTCTCGGTGGAGCCCAAAAATACTTGATGATAGGTGGGCTTGGTAGTTTGTGGGAGTGGCACATATGCTCAGGAAAAACACACTACAAGAAGACAGGTGTCTGTAAGGGCTATGGAGTCAAATGTACTCATAAATTTGAATGATATGACCTAAGGATAAAATATCCTGAGTTATATATATGGCTATATATGGCTATCAAGGTTTATGTCTGTGTGTCACTATTATTCAATATGTCAATCATACCTTTACTTGATTATTTTTTTCCCTCTAAATTCCCCTCTCGGACATTTACCTTTGTTACATCCTTCCCTCGGATTTCGCTTCCTCTTTTCCCTCTTCTCCCAACTTTATGTGCTTGTGATTTTTTTTTTTTTAAATTTGAACTCTTCCCCTCTCTAAAACCCATTTATACTTAGCTACTTCCTTATTGTAAGTTTTTTTTTCTTTTAATTCCTTATGTATCAGCCCTAGGGGTTTTAAGTAGAAGGTATGTAGCATGTCATGTGTAAGATGATATAAGTTTTAAATGTTTGAAATAGGCTCAAGATTTGGAGTTAAAAGAAGCCCTTCTAATTTAGTCTTTATGTTAGAAAGACAATGATGATTTGATGGTTGTATTTGTTTATGTAGATGACATAATCATCATAGGTAGTAACGTCAACACAATTCAGAAGTTAAAATCTGATTTTTGTTCAACTTTTGACAAGACTAGTTTAGGACTCTTTCATTATTGTGTAGGTACAAAATTTTGACAAACCAATGGTTGTGTGTTGTGTCACAAACCAGGTATGCTACAAGTTTTGTGGAGAAATTATTAAGGGTTGGTTGTATGTGAAGAACTCTTCAGTTTACTCTTGAGGATCAGATGACTTGTGGTTTCCAAATACTCAAGTCTCAGTTGTAGCATGTGAAGAACCTTCAGTTGTATTCTGATGATCAAATGACTTGTAGTTTCCAATTCCTCTCAGATCAGTTGTAGCATATGAAGAACCTTTCAGTTGTCTTTTGGAGCTTTAGACATTTTGTTTCTTCCAAATACCCAATGATCAGATGATATTATAAAGTTGTCTTCCCACCCCCTTTTATCTAGAGTCTTCCAGATATGTATAAATAATAAAATATGTCTTAAATAACTAATGTAATTTTATAGGTCCTCCTTGGGAAAAATTAAGTTATCTTTTAATGTAGGCTCAAAAGGGAACCTCTTGATCAATATATAAAGATGATCCTAAGGCTCACTCTAGCACATGGTACACTTGCACCTCTTCTCTATGCCATGGCTAGGTAAGAGAAGAAGTGCACAGATCTTAGGAGAAGGGTTTGACCTAGGGTTTTCTAGTAGGATAAAAGAAGTGTGCACTAGGGAGGGATAGGGTTTATCCTTGTGTTTCCTTTAGGGTTTGAGAGATGACCTTTGTACTTTGGTATTCGTATGATTTTTGGTCATTCATATTTGGTATTTTGGAAAAGTCATTCATCTTGAACATCATGGATACATTTTCTTAGAGAATATTCACAGAAGTAAAAGGAAGACCATTGAACATGTTATAACCTACACCTAATGTCTATTTTTTTTTAATTCCTTGCTCATTTAGCCCTCATTTCAACCACGTGTTCACCTTCTATTTCAGATGAAGTAAGGGGAAGATCCTCTTCACATCGATTTCAACCACGGGTTCACCTTCTATTTCAGATGCCTTTGACATGTCTAGTTTGATCAGAATTCCATGCATTCTTCTAGATTTGAGGTTCTCTCCTACGAAAATTGTTCCAATTGTAAGTGACATTGACTGTTTCAATATCTATCTATTAAAGATAATCTATTTCAATATCTATCTAGTTTTATTCCATTGACTATTTCCATATGTTGAAACCGTAGGCTACCCTAGCACTCACAACCAACCCTATCACCCTACGCGGAACAAACCCTAAGCTATAAAAAATGGACATGACGTGGTAGGGTGATCATGTTCTAGGGCTCACTCTCTCAACTATGCCAATTGTTCCATAAAGGAATCTTTTAGTGCAATGGTGAAGAGAGTCTTGTCTCCTTGTCTCTAGGGTTTTGAAGAGAAGTGAGCAAAAGTTAGAAGGAGTTCCTTTAGGGTTTGAACCTTGTGAGAGAGAGAGGAGTGTGCAAGCTCGAGGAGGGATTTATTTAGGGTTTATCCTTTTGTTTCCTTTAGGGTTTGAAATATGACCTTTTTACTTTGGTCTCCATGCCTCTCTATCACTCACATGAATTACAATGGTTGTGAATTTGATGGATGGTTACCTTGCAAAGGTTGCACCAGATATCAATTTGAAGCTTCCCAAATTTAGTCGTTAGCAACATCAGTTGGTTCATTCAAGTTTAGTCATAGCTTCGACATGTTTCATGGGTTCCAAATTTTTTTTCGTTCATTCAAGCTGGGAACATGTTTGATCATTGGATAATGTTTCTTTGTGAGTAGTTCAGACCCAAGCTGGAGAAGTTTGACATTGGAAGATGACACTATATAGGTTGGAATAGGAAGAAACTAAGTGAGGGTTTTGGTTCTTCCAAAGAAAAAAGGGGAACATGGGAAGAGAATAGAATAAATCTATATCTTCATACACCCATTCCTATTAAGGGGGGTTTATTCAATTCATTTGTCTCTTCATGGTTTCCCAATACTAGATTGCAATATAAAGGACAATACATAATTGTTGTCACATCATTTAATGACTAGATAATTTAGTTGATGAATCATGTCCAATAAGAAGAAAATAAGGAATTTAGTGATGCTTTCTCATAATCAAGTTCTCCTATCGAAAGCTAACACTTCTATCCCCCTATCCTACCACTCTAACACCTCTCGGCCTGCTCTTTTGAGACTGTTTAGAATAGAAGTAAACTATCCCTATTACATATCTAAGCTAGCCTAAAGAGCATACCCCTAAACCTTAGCTACTATAATACCAAACGTTGACCCTTAGGCCACCCTTTAGGCATGCTCCAAGACCTCATGGCCTGCCATACTATGACTGCCCCAACAGTAGTGTAGTATCCCCTTGTCATCATATATTTGTCCTAACTATCCCTTAAACTAGTGTAGCACTACCCCTAGACTTAGGTCACCCACTCCTCATCATAAACAATTAATTTAGGATTAGAATTTGGGACTGAATTTGGGACTGATATTGTCATTATATACTTCAGAAAATTGATTAACTTAGTCCTATATTTTGACATTTCATTACTCCATATTTGATTTTGGAAACAACATAACATCATAACATCAATCTTTTGGAAAGAGGTATAGTGTTGTGTTTTGACATTGTCAGTGTGTCAAAGAGATCAAAATATCATGCCCAATATGTAACAACATATAAATCGCAACACTACAACTCTTTCCAAGAATTTGATCCTATGGTGTTATGTTATTCCCAAAATCAAATGTGGAATGATGAAAGGTCAATTTGTCATAACCAATCAAAAATAGATGCCAACCATGAGATCAAAATTTAATTTCCAAATGTTCTTTTTATCTCTAAGGTCAAAATGTGCAATGATAAGGTGTCGAATATAAGATTGTTTTAGTAGTTTTCTGAAGTGTTTTATATCAGTCCTAAAGAGCAGATTTGTAAATTGGTGTCACTATGGGTCATGTTCTCTCTGTTTAGGCCAAGTGAGTTTGTTCTCAAGGCCAAGGGAGGATTCCCTATGACTTCAGTCATTCATAGTGTTGATCAATGCCTTAGATGTAAATGATCTATGATGTATATTTCCCAGAGGCAAGGAAAAAAGAGTTATTCACACAATGTCCCAGAGACAATCAAATAGTTAGATTATGGATCAGATATGACAAATGCAAGTAAATACTAGTAGAAAACCAATGCCTTAGGAAGGGGCTATGGAGTCTAGAAAATGTCACAATCCTGATAAGTTTGACCTCAGGATAGGATATCCTGAGGTCTATCTAAATATTCAGATAACCAAACGATGCTTCAGTCAAATGATGACCCTTTCATGTAAACTCATCTAAAAGGTTTTCAATATGTGGTTTAGTGACAAGTTGGGTGAAAGGAAAATGGGAACAAGATATTCTCTTAAATGTGTAACACATGAAATTCTCAAGATATCAATCTATCCTGAGTGGCTGTGATCAATATCCAATAATAGTACATGCACTTTAATTGATTCCCTTTTGATATGATCAAAACGATAATTGTGAAGTAACTCAATCACATATCACTTCATCAACCAGTCAGCGTGAGCTTATTCATCAAATGATTCCTCACTAGTGATATAGGTTCAAGCAATTGTAATGCCAACTAATCAAATGCAAAACATGTCAAGATTGTATGTCAGGAAACGAATTGATACCAACCTTACTAAGAAACAATATATATTCATTTAATTAAGAGAATTTATGGCTTTGAATCAATGATTGTCAGTCCAATGAATTTACATATGTCAAAGTATGAATCACATGCAAGCATATTAGTTCCAGTTCTGATTTAATTTAAAGTCTTTGCATCAACAAAGCATAAAAATGATGTTTCTACCACATACAATACATCAAACTGCCAAGTGGAGGGTTTCCTTCATGATATTCTAAATCAGAAACAATGATATCAGTCCCTACCTATCATTTCTGAATTTGTGTTTTAGTATAGGTCTATTTAAGAATAATTCCACAGTGACTTCAATTAGATATGTTGAAGTGCCTTTTAGGATGCTAGGTATTATGCTTTAAGGTGTTTCGTTAAGGAGATATGGTGTCCAAAATTTAGGGGGGTCTTCCCAAAGTATGTTAAGCTAAATTCTATGCCAACGCAGGGTAGTTTAAGGTCTGTCTAAGGGGTTTAGGGTTTAGGGTTGAGCTAAATTGTACATAGCCATCGATATTAGGCCCTTTGGTACAAAAACATTTTTTTGTGTCAAATAGGGCATTTGACCACTCACCAAAAACCTTATCATATACTCTATGGATTAAGGAAAGGAAATATTTCTCTTTGATTTCATTTTGTTGATAAACCCTTAATTTCCATGTAGTAGTAATTATATTTTTTTGCTTAATGAAAATTTTATGAATAAAGCGATAGCCTTTAAACCACTCATGACCTTTAATGCCATGAAGGCTCAATAATCCTTGAAGGGTAGGTCTTGAAGGGAAATGGAATCTTCAAATTTGATCACTAGAAATTAGTGCTAAGGCTTGTGTTGATCTTTAATAGTAGTTGTTGAAATTAATGATCCCCAACCAATCTCCAAAATGTCATATGTTTATTGGATCTTTTGTGGCAAAACTTGCATAAATGTTGAAAGTATGAGGTGATTAACTTGTCATTAACAATGTGGGATGATCTAGAATTAAGGGTTTTTCCTCAAAATTGAAACATCTCAGGGATTAGTAAAGCTATGCATGTCTATCCTCATACTATACAAGACTTCTCAATCCATCTCGATATGTACCTTTGTCATTACGATAGTGATCAACTATCTTGTTTCACAAAACTCAAGCTAAAAAAATTTCTTCTCCAATTGCTCACAAACATAATGGTACTGCACTTAAATGCTCTTTATTCTTGCATGAAACCTAGTATTCTTAGCCATTTCAATGAAACTTTGGTGATCACATCTTAAAATTGTAGGATTTGGTTTCTCTAACCTAACATATTTTTGTAAATTTCTTAGCCACATCAATTGCTTGCTTGCATGATTTGCTACTACATGTTTTTCTTTAGCACTTGATAAGGAAATGGTGGGTTACTTCTTCTCCATGAGACAATACCATGGTGGGTTACACAAGGGGCTATTTTAGCTCCGAGAAGCTCCATGGTAAGTGTTGTGGGATTGGTATATGGAAAAGTGATGTGATAGAAATATTAATCTTGAGCATCCAAGTATTGTCTCATGTCTCATCTATGCTTATTGGCATTATTCCTCGTCACTGAAGACATTGATCAAATATTGAAGCAAGATGAGTTATTTGATGACATTTTATGTATAAGTGTATTTAGTGTATGAGGCGACCTTTACCATAAAATAATACTTTATTGTTAGATGATTTTTGAATGCATCAATTATGTAGATTGAAAAGCATATAACATGGATGATCCTTGCAAAGATGTGAAATGATCATTGCTTCCAAATTGACAGGGAAATAATTGAATGCCATTCTATGAAGTGTTGAAGGGGTATTGAAGGGCGGGTCTTGAAGGGAAATGGAATCTTCAAATTTGATCACTAGAAATTAGTGTTAAGTCTTGTGTTGATGTTTAATAGTAGTTGTTGAAATTAATTATCCCTAACCAATCTCCAAAATGTCATATGTTTATTGGATATTTTGTGGAAAAAATTGCATAAATGTTGAAAGTATGAGGTGATTAACTTGTCATTAACAATGTGGGATGATCTAGAATTAAGGGCTTTTCCTCAAAATTGAAACATCTCAGGGATTAGTAAATCTATGCATGTCTATCCTCATACTCTACAAGACTTCTCAATCCATCTCAATATAAACCTTTGTCAGTATGATAGTGATCAAATATCTTGTTTCACAAAACTCAAGCTAAACTTTATGCTTCTCTAGTTGCTCACAAACATAATGGTACTGCACTTAAATGCTCTTTATTCTTGCATGAAACCTAGTATTCGTATCCATTTAAATGAAACTTTGGTGATCACATCTTAAAATTGTAGGATTCGGTTTCTCTAACCTAACATATTTTTGTAATTTTCTTAGCCACATCAATTTCTTGTTTGCATGATTTGCTACTACATGTTTTGCTTTAGCACTTGATAAGGAATATGAAGTTTCATGCATACTATTTCATACATAAGGATGCCTACCACACTCCAATAAGGAATATTTATCATAGCTTCCTCATCAACTTGAGTACTTGGACCCATATCTTGTGACAATTTTTGAGCAATTTCCATTTTAGTCTTCACATTTTAGAAATCACTCATCCTTAATATCTAAAGGATATGTTCAATGTATCTCCTTTGACTCAAATGAAACTTCCTATTTATCAAATCTCTTACTACTTGAATAACCAAGTAGGATTAATGGATCTCTCCATGATCCAACATGTCAAATTCTACAACAGTTTTGATTTGAAAGAATTTAACAAAGATAACTCCTTGCTCATACAAATGCATAATCTATGGAGAATGCCAATATGATAAAATACTTGACATTATGCTAGACATAAATATTTAGATATGTAGTATAATGTTGGAAACCCTCATTCATTAAATGTGCATCAATGTGTCAATGTCATGCCCTATAATATTTCTTAAGTCTATGCAATTAATTTTGCAACATGCACACCATATGCGTGTTGCCTTGTTGTACATAACCCTCAAGTTGTTCCATACATATATCTTCCTACAAGATACCATTAATGAATGTTTTCTCAACATCATGTTGATGGATATGCATATGCATCATTATTTCAATTGTTGAGATTTCTATAATGGATGCCATCTTCACTATTGGTCTAAAATTATTTGGGTTGTCCGTGCCCTAAATTTGTGTGTACACTTTCACCATAAATTGAGCTTTATATTTCTCAGCCGCATCACTTGAATTGTTTTGTTTGAAAACCCACTTAGTACTAGTTTCTTTCTTACCTATTGGTAGAGTAACATGTGCCCAAGTTTGATTCTTCACTAATGGTTCATACTTTTCATCCATAGCTTGTTTCCATTCTACCATGTTTTGGCCTTTAAGAACAATTTTTATTGTTCGGGGTTCGAGCACTTCAACATTGCTTGCATAACTCCATAGTGTCTCTAATAGTTTTTGGATTCTTGTTGATATTCTTAGTGCCGACAATTATTTGTTAGGTTTTTTTCACTTCTACACTCTACCAAAATGAAGGATTATATTCATTTGAAGTTCCCTCGGTATATTCCTCAATTATTTCCATTGAGGGGACATCCAAAAACTTAATGCTTCTCCTACCTTTGTAGTCACTATCGAGATGCTTCACTAACACTGCAACTTCATAAAAAACCATCTCAACTTATAATCATTGAATGTTCTATTGGGCTATACAATCTATAAATAGTTGCATTTTAACCATAGTCAACCATAATACCTTTTGTGCTCCTATCATCCATTTTTTTCACCTCTACTTATAATGTATGCATATAATGGAAAAGGAGGATTAGGTTAATAATCAACAAGGAGGATTAGGTTAATCATGGCACATCAAATATTATACTTTTTTTGCACATCCAATACCACTAAGAACTATTAAAACAACTCCAAGTTCAACTTGAAAAACCGAGACTATTTTTTGGAGAAAGAATTCAAACCATATTTATCCTTTGTGCCCTCGTCCCATGCACCCTCCTCTGCGTGTGCCCTCCTCTGGAGCACCCTCAAAATTGTGTTCTCTCCTCCGACCGTGTGCCCTCCTCTGGTGCACCCTCAAAACCTTGTGCCCTCCTCTGTTGGGCCCTCCTCCCATGTGCCCTCCACTTTGCGTGTGTGCGTGCATGCAACTATTCACGCAAGTTCAAAAATATGAGCGTGATAGTCATGTAGTGATAGTGTAGTTTGATTTTTTTTTTTTTTATGTTTTTTTATATATATATATATTATTTATAATATATTTTATATATTATATAATATATGTTATATATATATATATATATATATATATATATTATATATAATATATAATAATATATATTATATATATTTTATAATTTTAAAATTATATCATATATATATATATAATCCCTAACTCATAGTCCCTGAGATATAGTCATGGATACATCCTTGGTGATGAGGGGAAGAAGGGATTTCAGGAACTACTCTATAAGAAATTGATCATTGATATTGGATTTTCACAAGGCACATCTTATAAGTCACTCATGGATGTGTTATGAGATGTGAGTGGTTGTGGTCTAATGGAAATTGGTCAATATTTCTATCCATATGCGATGGTGGAATGGAAGTTGGAAGAAGGTAAGGAAATAATTTTATATGAAATCAAAGGTTGTATGGGTATTGCTAGGTTGTTCCATGTACAATTTGGTGGCAATTCCCATCAAAGTGCATTAAAAAAGTATCAACCTAATTGAATCCTCCGTTATGGAGTTATAAGAAAACCAAAGGTGAAAGGGTACGATATGGTTGGAGGGATATTGTCTAGGTTTACCCTCAAACATTGGGATGTCAGAGGGATTTTTATTTGGAATATTGGGCCAATTGGTATCATGGAAGATAAGATAATTGATTAACTTGGTCAAATCATGGAGATTTAACCCTTCCATAAAAGTCACAAAAGGTTGGTTGGCATTGGATCCAATATTACAAAAGGAACTTCAGTAATGAAAGAGAAATGAGTCTCGATCATACATCCAGTCCCAACCTTGGAATTATCCACTTTAAAATAGCACACCTGTTACCAAACAGGATGGAACCATGTCCATAAGAAATGATTTTGAAAGTTCCCTAGTAGTTAAACTCTATGTTTCAATGTGAAACGACCAAGGGAAATTATTTGGATGCCTATCCCCAGAGTCCTAACTGTTACACATTATTTTCGTCATCCCTATGATCGTTAATGATGTAAACCTATCTATTGCCTTTAGAGGGGTCACAGTGGCCTGAGTTCCTGAAGAGAGAAGGAAGAAGAACTTTTCCTGAGAAAAGAAGTTGCTTTTTTC
>ML788032.1:174053-185669 GCA_009831015.1 Picea engelmannii | reverse complement strand
TTTAGAAAATCCTAGGTCTTTATTGGTAAGTAAAATACTAGGGGTTCTAGGGAACTCTTTTCTTTCAACAAGATACTTTTCAATTATGAAATAAATGGAAATATAAAACAACAAAGAGAATTAACCTAGAGCCCTTGCAGAAAATCACCTAGAAAGTTGTGTTAGCAATGTAGATTATGCCCCCTATTCCTATGTCGTTCAATGGTGATAACATGCCAAAAAAAGTTTTGGTCAATGAAAATAACATGCCAAAAATTGTGTTGGTCAATGCACTTAATGACCCCCAAAAATGCATTGGCACCTAAGGGTTTCCGGATAGCTGTTAGCTAGTCTTTGAGGCAAATATGAGTGGTTTTCGACATTTTTTTCCTGAAAAAACTGCACATAAAGTATGCATGAGCTATCTCAATATGGTGGGGATGGAGAAAGGGAAATAAAAGAATATAGGAAGGACTAAATGACTGTTGTAAGCAAGGAATTCTCGCCTAATGAGCATATGGTTAACAAAGCGAGGAATTTTGACACATAGAAAAGGTAACTAAGATCACTTGCAAGATTTTTTTCCCATGACCAGGCCCACATCAAGTGAAGGAATAAAATTAAGAAGGTACATGTGTTGTCCCATTCCATGTCAACAACAACGCATCCATTCACTGGGAACAAATCGATTACTCCACTAAATTAGGGTTTATGGTTTACATGATGAATTGATGATGGAAGAAAGTGGGCATGTGAGTCAAATTTGAGTCCAGAAACCCTCCCATATCGTTAAGGCATGAGAATAGTATATCCATGTCAAATTTCAATGCATTCAGAAACAATTTGAAAAAATTCAACGTTGGCCCCATTCACAGGTCACTGTTGCCCGTGTCTAGTCCTAGTACAATTTCCTTGTAAAATTTGTATAAGATATTTGGAGAATGATCATTTTGAAGGTGCTAGGCCTATTCCTACACACCACGGAGATATCACCTCTCATTGGCAGTCCATGTATTGATCCCTTTTAGTTTTGGGTTGTTAGTTTTTCCAATTGCACGCACCTTTTAATCTAGTCAAAGTTCAATTAATGTCTATTGTTACTGTAGGGTTATAGAGCCTCATGATCCCAATGACCACATGCCTCCAACCATCTGATATAATTATCGTTGCATGACAATTTTCATGAAGGGTGACGACTAAGACTAGGGGCAACTTTCGATGACTCCACTAAATTAGGGTTTATGGTTTACATGATGAATTGATGATGGACATACCTACATCATTGGTATGATTAGGCACAATCATGCAGAGCTCCTCTTGGTTTCGAGAATAGTTCATTCTATACTAAATAGGGGTAACCACGTGAAGGTGGAAGCTCTAATTATGCCCCCCCCCCCTCACATCACTCTTAATTTCACCATATTACCTAATTTGAAATTATAAAGAACATGTATAATATACTATATTATACAAAATAAAAAAATATAAAGATCATATAAAAGATATAAACACATACCTCTTCTTTTCAACAGTTAAATATCAGTCATCTTCTTCAATGTTTTAGGGTTTAGGGTTTAGATTTTAGGGTTGAGCTAAATTGTACCTAGCCATTGGATTCACTATGTTGCTTAAGTAATGATAAGAGTGAAAGGTTATAAGGATTATGTTCACTTGATTACACTTTTTTCTTATGTTTCCAAGAGATACTTGTAGTTGGCAATGATAGGAAGAGAAGTTATTAGCCTCCTAATGTTGGTTGGGCTCGGACTTGCTTGCCATACTTGGTATTCTGTGTATTATGTTATATGTGTAGGTGCAAAGATTTGGAGCTTGGAGTAGGTGCCATGAAAAATCCATTTATGCCTTTTTGCCAAAACGCCAAGAATACCTAACCTTATTTGTCTTTGTGTGCAGGTACTAGCTCAGGGAGTAGGAACTTGGAACTAGAACTTGGATTTTGGGCTAAGTTCTTTAAGTCAAGTCAACTTTTACCATGCCCAAAACCGAGAGCCAACTTAGCTTAAAATGCAAAATTTGGCTCAAAAAACCAAAACGTTTATAAGAAAACCTGACTTTCCAAATGGAGAATGGAGAAGTTTGTGGGAAAATTGACCACAGATACATTTAATGAGAAGATTTGGGCATTTTACAAATCAGGTTGTGTGAAGGATGGGTTGATGTTGATGAAAGAGATGGAGGAGAATATTCTTCTCTCAATCTTAACTAGTTTTAAAAAATTCAGTAGTAGTAGTCAATCTACATATCTTTGGGCATGAATCTCGAGAAATTAGCCAACTCTGAAAACTAATTGTACGACGAAAAGTACGAAACTTCTTTAGACCGATCAATGGGATATGGAGAACTAGAATTTGGATTGGGGGCGTTTCCCCCGAACCCCCTGAAAAATGGGGGGACGCGGGGGGTGGCGATGATGAGTCAAATTTCAACTACACTATAAACCGTGTTTTTCATGAGCTTCTCTTGGTTTCGAGAATAGTTTATTCTCTACTAAAGAGGGGCAACCACGTGAAGGTGGAAGATCTAATTATGCCCCCCCCCCTCACATCACTCTCAATTTCCCCATACCCAATTTGAAATAATAAAGAACATGTAAAATACTATATTATACAAAATAAAAACATATAAAGATCATCATATAAAACACATACCTTTATATATCATTCATCTTCTTCTTGATCAAACTCAACATCGTCAATATCATCTTCATCATGAACATTTCCATTTCCCCAATACCCAATCTATCTAGATTCAACAACTATACTTAAAAACAACACTAAGATTACATGAAAGAAAAAAAACATAAGAGATCTATAGTAAAAATCACTCACCACATGTAGGAATATAATTCATCTTATTCTTCATCCAACTCATCATATTTTGTATCATCATCTAGTATTTCAGAATCATCGTCGAATGGATTGGCAATATCAACATCATCATCAGTACTGTCATAATTTTTTATAATATCATCATTAGATATAGCGTCATCGAGAACATTATCATCTACATCATATGGTCGAACAACTTCTTCGACTTCATCATCCAACGATACACGGTCTACCTCCTTGATGCAGGAGCATCGCCCCAAATCCAGCTAAGCACCAGCCAACCAACACATCAAGCACACATTCAATGGAGAGGAGAGGTGCAACCCTCTCACTTTCAAAATTTCAAATTTTGAAATTGTATTTAATGTTGTAAGGCCAAAGAACCAAAATCCATGTGTATGCGCAGGCTTAGATAAAGAGTTGCCTTAAATGGTTGTAAGGCTGGGATCTAGATCCGATTCGGACTAGACAGCCCATTCAATGTAATTCAATGTAATTGAATAGAGTAGGTAGCTTGGAGGGAAGAGCTCAAAGAGCCCCCTCATGTAAAATATCTCAGATCTCATTTGAGAAGGAGAAGAGGAGAAGAGAGTCGAGACTCTGTTGCAGTCTGAGCTTGAACACATTGTAATGAGGCATTTCATATTAATACAAAGAGAAATTTTTCCTGCACATGAGTCTTTACGTGTTTATATGTTTATGGATGAATGCCATATGTGTGTTATTTTATGTTGTAGATGTATGTTAGGTTCCATCTACAGGTGATAGATAGACTTCTTTATCTATCTGTGAGTTCTTTGATTCCAAGTTTGGGTTCTTTGAGGCTTCATGCAAGAGGTTGCATGACAGAATGCTGCGGGTTCTGTAAGCCAATGCAATGAGTGCACTTCTAAATTATGCGAATTCAGACAAAGACCTGCCAAGAGGGCACACCAGCTAAAGTCACTGACTCAAGGATAATTCTCAAGGTTTTTGAATACCTTGGAGGTAAGACTGTGCAGAAGAGAGCACAGGACAGACCAGAATCATTGAGGGATTTTGTATAAGTTCTGCCAGGAGGGCATTGAGCAGGTGCATAGAAGGCACAAAGAAGACAAAATTTCTAAGAATTATGTAAGGCTCTGCCAAGAGGGCATTGAGCGAATGCACAGGATGCATTAGGAGAAGAACTCTATTTCGAGTTCGGCAAGAAGAAAGAATCATTGAGGATTCTGGAAAACTCTGCCAGGAGGGCATTGAGTTGGTGCAAGTGTGTACAGAAAGAACTCTTTTTTGAGTTCAGAAATGAGAAGAAGTGTTAGGAGGAAGACCTTCATATGGTTACTGAACACCTTGCAGGCTGAACACCCTACAGGCTCAGCAAGGAGTGCTTGAGCAGGAAGTTGCCGAAGGGAATTTCCATTCTTTCAAGGAGAGAAAGGGGTAGAGACCTTAGAGGTCTGAGCAATTGAAACTCAAGAGGATAAAGACATGTGCAAGGAGTGCACTAGGCCGACACCTGAGTAAAGTGTTGACAGACAGACAATCGTCTGAAGGCTCGTTAGATAGAAGGAGTGGGAGACGAGAGAGAGGACTTATTCTAAAGTCCCGAAGCTCAGGACAGAGAGCACCTTTGTATGTAGAGACTCTACAAAAAGTGCAGAAGTGTCTTTGCACACAGAGCCATAGCTGGAAGGAATCGCAAAAGTCGATACATACTTTGGTGAGTAAGAGTTTGAAAATCTCAGGAGGGACATCATCCTTAGAACGCAGGCGGGATCCGAGGATACAGGTTTCACAGCAGGAGCAAAGGCTGAGACCTTTGAAGCGTTTGAAGTCTTCCAAGTTCAGGAAGAAACACAAGCTTAGGAGGGAGCACAACTGCTATTAGATCAGCTGGAGAGGATGAGAATCTGAACCGTTGAATCTACGTCCAAGCAAGAAGGAGGAGAGTGCGCAGGAGAAAGAGATCTGGGCTGTCAGATCTGGGTGCATGGAACGATAGCCATCGGATCCAGGAGAAGCTGCACGAGGTTTAACCCTTGTATGTGAAGAAGGGAACGAAAGGCCTATTTTGGCATTTCGGCTACCGAGAGATACAAAGGGAAAGAGTCAAGACTCTTGACCCACAAAGTCCCGAAAGGATCGTGACCGTCCAATAGGAGGATACATGGAAAACAGTCAAGGTTTCGGGGAAATTCCCGAAAGGAGGATTTCGACATTTCGGCTACCAGGAGATACAAAGGGTAAGAGTTCGAAACTCTTGACCCGTGAAATCTTGAAAAGACACAAGTCGTCATATCAGGAGAGGCTATGAGCCATTGATCCCAGTTTGGAGCAGAAGACCGACGTTTCGGGGTTCGGTACTTCAGTATTTCAGATTCTGGGAGCTCGAAGGGGCAGGGAGTTGTTGCAGCTAGGATCGCGAAGTCCCGAAACATGAAAACCCAAAAGAAGATGGAGGAGCAGCATGGTCACGGAACAAGGTCACATATTTCAGTATTTCAGGATTCATCTTTTCAACAATCCCGAGGACAAGAGGTCAGGGTGATTTGCACTAGAAATCCCCGAAGTCATGAAACGTGACATGTCTTTGGAGTGGAACTGCGGTCATACATTTCGACAGTTCGGGATTCGGCATTTCGGCAATCCCGGGGATAAGAAGTTAGGCACTTGAAATTGAAATTCCCGAAGTCATGAAACATGACATACCTTCGGAGTTGGGCTGTGGTCACGGAGGACACAATTGCATAGATAGTAATTTTGAAATTTTGGCATTTCAGAGTTCGGGGGATCGAAGAGTCAGAGACTCTCGACATCAGGGTTCCTGAAATAGTGAAACCCAAAATTTCCTTTTTCGGAAAAAAGTCACGGTCGTGTCTGGAGGCCGTGTGTAGGTGAAAGCTCACACCTGATGCATGTTTGTGCAGGTGGTATTTTCATGGAAGGACCTATGGAATACACATGTTTGTTTGTTCAGTATTCCCTGTGGGGAAACCAAGGAGTAAATCTGACTCAGGGGAAGATTTGGAACGATCCTAAGACCGGGAGGTCACGCAGAACCTCCTGAAGGGGTGCTGCGTTAGTGTGGTATCATAGCCTATTCTCTGTCTGTATACTGCGGGCAGAGGGAGGAAGAGTAGATAAATAAAATACTTTGATACATGTCAGTGTGGTATCAAAGCCTGATTTTTTCTGTATATTTCAGACAGAGGGAGCTAGAGGAAAAGAAGCAGTTTGATACACAACAGTGTGGTATCAGAGCAGGACTTCATTTGTATATTTCAGATGAAGAGGATTGAAGAATTTTTTGCAGAATGAAACAACAAATAGACAGTCAAGTTGACTGTAAGAAAAGGCTGGAAGCACTCACATTTGTAGAGTGACAGCATTAGGTTTGCCAGGAGGGTAGACATGAATAGGAAGATGGCTATTGAAGGCCATGGATGCTGTGGAAAGAAGAACCACCAGTAGATGAGTAAAGTAGAGATGGATCTAGAGATATATGAGATAAGAGCAAGGATGGAGGAGCTTGCATTTCATATGTAAAGCCACGATGGGTATATGAATGGCCTCTGAGGAGGAAAGAAAAATGGTCAGTCAAGAAATTGTTGGCCTGAAGGCAACGAAAGATGTTGAAGGAATGACTGAGGTATGTGGAAGACCTCAGGGTTGAAGAAGAAGTGGTTCATCTGTGTGAACCAGAAGATGGGAGAAATCTCAGTGATGATGAGGAGAAGATATCACTGGACGATCTCAGAGACTGCCAAGTGGGCAGTGAGGAATTCCCAATTTTCCAGGTGGGTAGGGAAAAAAGGATGAGACTGTTTGAAAGTATCGGGAGCTCAGAAGTGAGTTCATGTCATCAAGGAGTGTTGATGGAGATGGGATTGAGAGATCTCATAAATTTCCAAGTGGGCAGTGAGGAATTTTCAATTTTCTAGGTGGGCAATAAGAAGAGGTCCCAGGATGATCTCAAAGACTGCCAGGAGGGCAGAACAGAAAGTTCAGATTGCCAGATGGGAAATGAGATGAGATCGTTGGAGGGTCTCATAGACTTCCAGGAGGGAAGAGAGGAAATCCCATATTTCCAGGTGGGCAAGGGAGAGCAGATGAGACTGAATGAAAGTCTCATGAACTCAGGGATGAGTTCGGATCAGTGAGAGGAGCTAGTAGAGAAGGATCAGAGGAATCTCCTGATCATTGGAGGAATTGAGATATTCCTACCACTTAGCCCAGTTGAGGCGAGAGTTTGTGTTGCAAATGAAGCAACAACAGAAAGACAGCCAGCGGTGACTGTCATGATGAAGGATCAGACATCATAGGCTACCCAAGCAAAGGAAAAGGAGCATTCAGAAGAATGGCTCAAAATTTTCAGCTAGGAAGCTAAAAGGGAGACAACTGCAGCACTGAAGCTGACATCAAGGGAAGAAGAGGAGCACACAGTTGACATGATCACTCCTTGGGAGAAGGAGCTAGAAATGCTGGAGGATTGGTTGAACCATCTAGAGCCAGTAGATGATTTCCACGAGGAGACAGTTGCGCAGATGATAGCAGAGGAGCATTCCGAGGAATCGCTCAGAATTTTTAGCTAGGGAGCTAAACAGATGATGACTGTAATGCTGAGGCATGCAGCAGAAGATGAAGGAGAATTCCAGTCTGAGGAGCAGTTGGAGGAAGCTGGATATATGCCAGTAGGAGAATTGATAGTCAAGTTGTCAGAAGAGGAAGTTGAGAAGAGACTCAGTGATGAAACTAAAGAAGAGGAGTCTGCAGCAGAATGGAAACTCAATGCCACAAAAGAGGAATAATATGGCATGGGGGATCTAGTTGATCTACCCATTTGCAGGGAAGAAGTGCAGTGGAGCAGGCTGCAAAAGAAGAGCCAGCCATTGGAGCAACTGGACAAGGTGATAGAGGAAATCAGAAGGCTAATGTTGAAGTCAGCACAAGAAGCGTCCAGTAATGAGAAGTTGAACAAGGGACCTGCAAGAGTAGTAGGGCAACAACAGTAGCAGCAACAAAGAGATGGAGCAGATGGAAAGCTCCAAAGAACTTCTTGGGATCCAGGAGGATTTCAACATTGATGCTGGGAAGATCATGAGCAGGAGCTCATGAATTTTTCATAGTAGAGGACTATGATGCAGGTGCATCGCCCCAAAGCTAGCTACGGACCATCCAACCAACACATCAAGTGCACATTCAATGGAGAGGAGAGTCACAACCCTCTCACTTTCAAAATTTCAAATTTTGAAATTGTATTTAATGTTGTAAGGTCAAAGAGCCAAAAGCCATGTGTATGTGCAGGCTTAGATAAAGAGTTTCCTTAAATGGCTCTAAGGCTGGGATCTAGATCTGATTCAGACTAGACAGCCCATTCAATGTATATCAATGTAATTGAATAGAGTAGGTAGCTTGGAGGGAAGAGTTCAAACAACCCCCTCATGTAAAATATCTCAGAACTCATTTTAGAAGGAGAAGAGGAGAAGAGAACCGACACTTTGTTGTAGTCCAAGCTTGAACACATTGTAATGAGGCATTTCATATTAATACAAAGAGCAGTTTTTCCTGCACATGAGTCTTTACATGTTTATGTGTTTATGGATGAATGTGATATGTGTGTTATTTTATGCTGTAGATGTATGTTAGGTTCCATATGTAGGTGATATATAGACTTCTTTATCTATCTGTGAGTTTTTTTATTCTAGGTTTGGGTTCTTTGAGGCTTCATGCAAGAGGTTGCATGACAGAATACTGTGGGTTCTGTAAGCCAGTGCAAGGAGTGCACTTCTGAATTCTGTGGATTCAGACAAAGACATGCCAGGAGGGCACACCTGCTGAAGTCACTGACTCAAGGAGAATTCTCAAGGTTGTTGAATACCTTGGAGGTAAGACTGTGTAGAAGAGAGCATAGGACAGAACAAAATCATTGAGGGATTATGTATAAGTTATGCCAGGAGAGCATTGAGTAGGTGTATAGAAGGCACAGAGAAGACAAAATTTCTGAGAATTCTATAAGGCTCTGCCAAGAGGGCATTGAGAAAATGCACAGGATGCATTAGGAGAAGAACTCTATTTCGAGTTCGGCAAGAAGACAAAATCACTAAGGATTCTGGAAAACTCTACCAGGAGGGCATTGAGTTGGTGCAGGTGTGCACAGAAAGAACTCTTGTTTGAGTTTAGAAAGGAGAAGAAGTGTTAGGAGGAAGACCTTCACAGGGTTACTGAACACCCTGCAGGCTCAGCAAGGAGTTCTTGAGAAAGAAGTTGCTAGAGGGCATTTCCATTCTTTCAAGGAGAGAAAGGGGAAGAGACCTTAGAGGTCTGAGCAATTGAAGCTCAAGAGGATAAATACCTATGCAAGGAGTGCACCAGGCCGTCACTTGAGTAAAGTGTTGACAGACAGACAGTCGTCTGAAGGTTCATCAGACAGAAGGAGTGGGAGACGAGAGAGAGGAATTATTCTAAAGTCCCGAAGCTTAGGACAGATAGCACCTTTGTATGTAGAGACTCTACAAAAAGTGCAGAAGTCGAGAAACCTTTCAATGTTTTAGAGAGGACTAAGCTCAGGAGGAAAAGTGTCTTTGCACATAGAGCCATAGCTGCAAGGAATCGCAGAAGTCGAGACATCCTTTGGTGAGTAAGAGTTTGAAAATCTCAGGAGGGACAACGTCTTTAGAACACAGGCGAGAGCCAAGGATACAGGCTTCACAGTAGGAGCAAAGGCTGAGACCTTTGAAGCATTTGAATTCTTCCAAGTTCAGGAAGAAACGCAAGCTCAGGAGGGAGCACAACTATCGTTAGATCAGCTGGAGAGGACAAGAATTTGGACCATTGAATCTACGTCCAAGCAAGCTGTAACACACTGTTTCCCCCAGTTTGTAAAAATAACTGGACTAGCCAAGAATTGTCGCAAACTTAGAAATGTGAATATGTGATGTGAATAGACCTTGTGGAAAAGGTCGATGAATGTGAATAATATTATGAATTTATATTGCAGGACTATTGAGAGGGGATGTGATGAAAAAGAGACCACGATGGCGGTGGAAGGCACCCGGAAAGGTGGCGTTAACTTCCACCGAGATTCAATACCGTATTTGGACTCCACTGGCCCGGAGAACCAAAAGCAACTCGTTGGCCCCAAATTAAATGTCTCGTAGGCTGGTAGGTAGATGGCTCCTTAGGAATTAATGAGGGATGGGGAGGTGAACTGCCCATCCGTAGAGCCGTCAGGCCTGACTAGCGTGAGGGAAATTGCGCCACACGTAACCTCGTAAGAAGATAAGGCGTGGGGGAGAAGCAATTGGGGGTAGACGTGAGGGGAGGAAGAGAACTCTGGCGATATGCAGAGTGAGTGATAGCAGAGAGGAAGGAGAGTAGCCTTTTCTCCTGATCACTGGTAAATAGAGACATAGTCTCACAACATCGTGGTCTCAGCTCGGGGGTGGCTAGTGGTAAATCCACTGGGAGTCGTTGAGCCTACGGTTGGGTGGAAACGAGTACCCCTCTCAGTAGTTGCATAACCCCTGGTGTTATTTCTGATAAGTGTTTTGCCTCTGGCATCTTAAAATATAAATTTATTCTGACATTTATGTTTATAAGTTGTGAAATGGTGAATGATTTCAGAGTAAGAATGTATGTATGATGTTTTGATCAATACTGGTAGATGCATGTTTATAATGGAAAGACTACGTATGGCTTATGTCTTCATAAATCACTATTTATAAGAATACTGATCTAATTCAGACTGCATGTCTGATTCATGGGAGAAAGGTACCCTTATCTGCCTCAGATAGTACCCTGGGTAAAAAACTCCCCATAGAGGCACTCTCCTTGAAAAGCCCATCAAGAACCGGGAAAGAGAATGTGAAGGCGCAAGGCCTTAGTAACCCTGCACAAGGAGGAACGATCCTTTTGAAAACCCAAGATGGCAGCATAAGGATGAAGTATCGAATCGACGAATGAGATCCCATCGGTAGATCTGTGGTCACTCATGACCGTCAGATCGGAAGAAGAAGATGGAGTGTTAAATGCCTTACCCCTTTGTTTTTCTGTGTCTTCGTGGGTAGCGAAGAAATCAGGACCATAGATCCCCAAGGTCCATGAGAACATCTAGACCATTGATTTTTCCACGTCCAGGAAGTCGTGGGAGAATGCACAAGTTAGGAACCAGTCTGAGCCGTTAGATCTCAGCTGAAAAACCGGACAGCCGTTGGATCTGTCAGGAGATACCTGAGGGTTAAACCCCCAGTGAATAAGGGTGAAAGCCCCGAAATATATTCAGACCGTCTAATTAAAGGGGCCACGTTTCGTGAGATTTCCCATTTCGGGAAATTGAGAATCACGAACTCGGGAGTCCTGGTGATGAGAGATCAGGACTTTCCATTGTGGAAACCCCGGGACTGATATGGACCATCCGATTTAAGGGGGCCACATGTCGTGAGATTTCCCATTTCAGGAAAATGGGAATCGCGAACTCGGGAGTCCTGGTGACGAGAGATCGGGACTTTCCATGGTGGAAACCCCGAGATAGATCTGGACCATCTAATTTAAGGAGGCTACGTGTCGAGAGATTAACTGCATTGGGAAACCGGGGATTGAGAATTCGGGAGTCCCGTGGTCGAGAGTTCGGACTCTCGTGATGATAAATCTCGATGAAGGGACAAGATTCTTTCGGAGGATCTCAGAGTCTATAACGACCGTCATATGTGAGGAATAGATGTCAACTTTAAGCTGGGGTACGAATACGCCTTAGGGTAAGCAACAAGTAGATCTGGATGACCAGAGTCCACCCGCCTAGATATACGGC
>ML788032.1:120159-152391 GCA_009831015.1 Picea engelmannii | reverse complement strand
GCAAGGATACTTAGATATTCAAGAAGTTCCATGAAATATAAGAACAAAATTAGAGTGATTGAATCTAATTAGAGTGATTGTAGTTGAATCAGTAATATTTTTACTCTATCAAAAGTGGATAAACCATAAAATCTTTCTAAGGACTTAAAATAAACCATAAAATCTGATTTAAGGAGTGAAAATAAACCATTAAATAGTTCAATACCACCAAATTACTAAATCACACAGAAATTTTTTAAGTATTGACCTTCAAAATCTCAGCGATGTAGAGTCTGATCAATTCAATGTTTCTCTTCTTGAAAGAGAATTGAAATCAAGATTTCATAAAAAAACAGAACACCATTGCATCAGAACACCCGAATGATTGTTGCAACTGTAGAAAATGATTGTCGCAACTGTAGAAAATGATTGTTGCAACTATATATATATATATGATTGATTTCATCGGTCTTTCGACGAATTCGGTCAAATTGACCAAACAATAAGTCAATGACCGTTTGATTCTCACACGTGCCATAGTTGTTCGTTATAACGAATAAAGTTCGTCGCTATAGCGACTAAATCGTGGTTGGTCTCTCTAACAATGAAATTTCATTTCTATAATTACTAACATGGAATATTGGTCGCTAGAGAGACGAACAGTTGGACCCAAAAAAATAAAATAGTAAATTTAGTCCAAAAAAAGAAAAAAAATTACGATGAAATTTTAAACCGTCGTAATTTTCACCCAATGTAGTATTGAGGAGAGTTAAGTAGCTGATATTGAGGGTTAGATCGCAGGTTGAGGAGCCTAGTGGGATCTAGTCATCCTTGTAGAGGATTCTGTAACATGTTTTGCAATGGTATGATCAAAATTGTAGTGCGCGTGACACCATATCTTGTAGAAATCTAAATAAAGAGCCTAAGAAGCCAGATATTTGTTAATTTATTCGAGGAGGGGGTGAACCATGATAAAAACTATGTTATGTCTGGTGTTTATCGAATATTTGTCTTTTGTTGGTATTTAGATGATGAATGGATGAATGGACACTTCTGTTAGATCTGTTATCTGGTAGATCAATTAGATTGTATGCATAAAATTAATATATGAATGAATATTAAGAATAATAGAAAGAACAACCAGATCAAGGCATAAGGAGATGAATTGCAATCCTAGATCCCCACTCTTTCCTATACTGCAAGCATCTGATCATTGCAGTAACCCATAGAACTATCTCGGGTGAGACTGCGCAGTACATTATGTGTGTTGTGTTGCCTTCTGGTTTACCAGGAGGGCCAATAGCTTTGGAGGGTTTTGTTGGAAACCTGTTCAGATATGAACCTGGGTCAGCTAAGAAGTAGATGGAGAGAGTAATAACAAACAAAATTCAAATAAGGAAACCAGAAAGTGGTGTGAGTTACACAAAATCCCTTGGCACAATATCGATGAATGTCGTTCCAAATAGTCATTGTTGGATGAGACAAAAGCCTCAGGGATAGATACTGACTCAAACTATGATTTAGAACCAGAAAAGGGAAAACAAATAATTGATGCAGAACTTATTGTCACCATCACTAGCATAAAATTCCAGCCATAGGAACCAGAGGATCCTGAAGAAGGGAAGCACCTATTCCACTCATAGATGTGGGTGAAGGTGACCCCACTCCATTTCATTGTTGGAAATGGTATCTAGAATAACCTAATCTCAGCAGAGGTCATCAAAATATTGAACCTGACAATGATGTTGCATCCTAATTCATACGCGATCAGTTGGCTCAGCCAAGGATGAGACATTTGCATCAGCCAACAATGTCTCCTACACTACGACATCAAACCCTTCAAAGACGAGGTATTATGTGATGTTTCCCCTTTGAATTTTGTGATGTTTTGTTAGGAAAACCATATATTTTGAAGCATCACATTGTTTATGAATATAAGCCCCATAGTGTCATTATTATTTTGGGATGTCAACTCTACAAGGTATCAGAGGCAATCTCGAATAATACACTCTCTTTGATCTCGACGAAGAAGTGAAGAAAGGTGGTCTCTCAAACCAGGAGATTTTTCCTCTTTATGGTTTGGTCAAAAGGTGAACAAAATGTCATTGCAACTGCTAAAACCTATGCATGGGGTCTCTCTACACAATAACAATAGGTGTAAAAGATGGTAGAAGAGAAAAACAACATATTTTCCTCACCTCCTAAGTTCCTATGCACTTTCAATTAAAGCACTCAATTGATTTGAAACCCAATGCTCCTCTTCCTAATGGCCCCATGTACATGTGTTCTATTATGGATAATGAAGAAATCAAATTCCAAATCCAAGAGATAATTTTGAAGTGACACATTAGACCAAGATCCTCACCTTGAGGGACCCCAATTGTTCTGGTATAGTAGAAGTACATGACATGGAGAATTTGTATTAATTACAGAGCCCTGAACAAGATCACAGTCAATAATCGATACCCAATCCCGGGTGTCAATTGAGCAAACCCATGTATGGAAGACAACCTACAATTCTAAAGAAGGCCTTTTCAAGTGGTTGGTCATGCCTTATGGCTTGACTAATTCCCTAGCCACATTCATGTGGATGATAGATGATATATTGCGACCATGCACAAGCTCCTTTGTGGTCTTATATTTGGATGACATCCTCATATTTAGAAAAACCTGTGATGAAAATTTTAATCATTTTCAAAAGGTCTTGGGCACCCTGCAAAAACACACTATATATGTCAATTTGGAGAAGTGTTCCTTTGGCATGTAGAGAATCCAATATCTTGGATACATCATGGATGAGAAAGGTGTGCATGTGGATATAGACAAGATCCAATTCATCTACGATTGGTGAATCCCAAAAGACAATGACCGAGCTCCACAGCGTCTTGGGCCTCTCCAACTTCTACATCAAGTTTGTGTTGGGGTTTTCTCATATTTCTTAGTCCCTAATTCAGGTGACCAAAGGTGGAGCAAAGGCCAATTTTTTGTGGGATATGTCCCAACAAAAAGAATTTGAGGATTTGAAATCCTGCCTCTACTTAGTGTCGTCTTTATTCTTCCAGACTCGCAACAACCATTTGATATTGATACTGATGCTTCAGATTATTCTATCGGTGTTGTAACATCCCCAGCCACCCATAGGTTGGGCAATGCCACTACTCAGAGGCTTCACTTAGCTCTGATACCATTTACTTTCTCTATCTTCTTTTCCCCATATGACAATCTTCCAGAGTGGAATATCTAATGACACTTGTCCTCAACAATCGGATGGTTCTGATGAACTCATGCTCTTTTTTAACAAGACCATATCAATGGTCCTTCGACCTCCTCCTTAATCAACGATCAAGATCCTACTTCGGAACTTCGACACTTTCAAACTCTTCTCCTTTGTGTTCTCTTGGAGTGCTTCCACCCAGAATCCACGATCTGTCGCCATGTGCCCTTCTGGATCTACAGTCCATATTCATTTTAGGTCTCTGGCTCTCCGAGCTTCAGGAGTTTCAACTCTCAACTAAAATTCTCGAAGTGATTTTCCCAAAACTCTGATCATTGACACATACTCCTCCTGGTGATCAATGTGCAGGACCTACTTTGGTGATTTCAAACTATCCTTGACCACAAGCTCTCGCTCAAGGGTTGTGGATCTTGTGCCACCTATCCTCCTTGACGATGGACGGTCCCAAATCACTTCAGGACTTTAGGATTTTGAAAAGTACACTTCTCCTGCGCACACAAGGGTTAATTCTCATGTGCCTTACCTTATATCAGACGACTATCATCCCCTTATGATTAGATCCGATGGTTATGATTTGTTCTTTCTGAGCGCTTCTCCTCTGCTTCCCTGGATATTGATCTAACGATCCATGCTTCTTCCCACAACTGATATGATGGTTCTTGTCACTTCTCCTTGTTGGCACAAGGGCAGACCCAGGGTTCACTCCAAGAGTGCACCAACAAGCCCTAGCTACTAGCCTTTTCAGCAACACTTGCGAAGTAGATGCAGTCTCACCCGAAGCAGCTATGAGGGGGTTGCAGGACAGAGGTGTTTGCAACCAAGGGGAATATCAAGTGGATAAAATCACAGGAACAACTCAACATTCATACATCACTTATCAACTCGATCTACTCCATGCATCTATCATATCTACCTTAGTAATGAAATAATAATATATGAAGACAAATACAAATTACCAATCACACACAACACAAAACATACATGGTTCACCCTCTCTCTAGGGATACGTCCACATAACTTTGCTATATTATATTGATGTAAATCATACAGTTCTTGTCTGTGCACTGAGCTAGCATATCTCCTCTCTTCTCCTCTCTTTCTCTCACCTCCATGTGCACCTATATGTAGGGTTGATCTTCGCACCCAGATGAATATATTACAATCCCGGAGGCTCTTTCACTCAACACCTCTCTCTTTCTCACAATACTCTTCTCTTGGCCAACTCAGTATCAACAATAACAATAACAACACATCGACCCAAAAGTACCTAACCAACCTAGGCCCTTTAGACCTCTATTTATACATTACAATCATTCACCAACATCCTTAGGTCGAAACCTAAGTGTCCAAAACCCTAGATACCAAAACCCTAGGTCAACTTGACCTGCTTTTTTCGAGCTTCGCCAACCTGTTTTTCCTTTCCTCTCACGTGGTGCTCCAAAGCATGCAATGGTGGATTTTTCCCACTTGTTGAGTTGTCCTCAATCCTTCTTCCTTTCTTATTTGTCTTCCTTGATCTCCTTTTGTCCAACGTCTTACTTTTCCGTACTTCGCTCCATATTTTATTCTCGTCTACTAACTTCGCCCTAGTAACAGTTACTATGCCTTCCGCAAAGTGTGTATTTCACCTTTTATTTCTTGATCTTCTCTCTCTTCCATAACCAAGGGCCAATAGGACCCCAACACTCACCTGTGACTCATCCCGAGGCACTTCAGATATGATCCTTCTGTTTTACTTCGACTTTCGACTGCACAAGGAAGCCTTTGCTTTCTTCTCTATGCCTCCTTCCCATCCTTGTGTAGAATGTATTTTATGTGTCTGGTACCCAAATACAACTGCACCTGGTACCTAGACCCTTGATCTTCTGGATTTTATTGAGAGTTGCGAGGTGACTGGTTGTCATAGTACAACTTCAGCCAACTCCCATTTACTAATCCTTCCTTCCATTCTCCCTTCAATGTTTTTAGTTGCGCAGCTCCCCCTTCGGTAAGATAATAAATATCATACAGTATGATCCAATGCATTATGAACTTCCCATTATGTTTCAAGAACTTACTTTCGTACACTAGTACTAAGTCACCTTGCTTGAATTCCTTCTTTTTGATGTGTCTGTCATGATAGGCCTTCTCTCTTTCCTTATGAACCTATTGTTGGAATCCTACAATACATATGTCTTCTTCTAGTTAAACCAATTGTGCAATCCTTTATTGAATTGCTCTAGTATCATCCATGTGTGTAAAAGAAGCAATTCTCAGGCTTGGTACTAAATACTCCATTGGAACAACAACTTCAAGACCATAAACCAATTTAAAAGGGGTATGCAGTGTCAATTTCTTACAAGTGGTTCTATAGGCCCATAGTATTGCATGTACTCTTAAATCCCAATCATCTCTATTTACACTACATATCTTCGTTAATGTTGTCTCTAAGATCTGGTTGAATGCTTCGACTGTTCCATTTTCTTGTGGATGGTACGGTGTACTCTTCTGATGGTGGACTGCAAATTCTTCAGTCGTGGCTTCGACTTTTTTTATTAATGAAATGTATTCCTTGATCACTCATGAGGATCTTTGGGCATCCAAACCTAGTTATTATGTCATAAAATATAAAATGCATAGATGTAGTTTCACTACAGTCCTTAACTTCTCTGGCTTCAACCCATCTAGCCAAGTATTATGTCGCAATAATGATATACCTCGCTCATGTGCGCTTCCCTGATGGGTTTATAGGTCCCACAAGGTCAATGGCCCATTTTTCGAATTCTTTTAGGGTCATATGTGGCGCTAATTTCATTTCATCCTTTTTGGATGGTTTCCCAACTCTCTGGCATACATCGCAGGCTCTAGCATAATCTTTAGCATCCCTGTATAAGTTAGTCCACCAAAGGCCAGCTCGCAGAACCTTCTGTGCAGTTTATTTCCCTGCGTAATGCCCTCCTGCGATGCCTTCATGAGCTTCTGCAAGGATTAGTGGGTGCTTTGTCTCCATAACAAACCTCTTTAATATCTTATCGGCTCCCATTTTGTATAGCTGATCGACTATAATTGAAAAGTCTGTTGCACACACCACTAACTGTTTCTTCTGGGGAATTGTATACTCACTAGGTGTCATTCCTATTGACAGGAACTGGACTATGTTTGTGAAGTGGACATCAATATTTCTAATGGCGAGCAGATGTGCATCTGGTAGTGTATCCTCCAAACTAGTGGGTTCTTCGCCATGTTCCAACCTCGACAAGTGGTCGTGGTGCCTGTTCATTCTTCCTGGCTTAACTATTATTTCAAAATCATATTCTTGAAACAACAGAAGCCATCTGCATATTCATCCCCCCAACACTGTCTTGTTGACTAGGTACTTCAGAGTGGAGTGATATGTGAACATTTTAAAGTGTCCTCCCAACAAGTAGTGGTGGAATTTTTGCAGTGCATACACCATGGCTAGTCCTTTTATTTCGGTGGTGGTGTAACTAATTTCAACTATAGATAGCTTCCTGCTAAAAAAAGCTAACGGATGGTCGATATCCCCCTCTACAAGTTGTGCCAGCACTGCTCCCAGTGAAATAGAAGATGCATCGATGTGCACATGAAACTCTTTGCTCCAATATGGAAAAACCAGAATGGGCGCAATAACCGTATTCTTCTTAAGTGTGTCAAAGTTCTGTTGGCATTCATCTGTTTAGCCAAACTGACAATATTTCTTCAAAAGTTTCTCCATCGTTTCTTTTATTTGGGCATATCCTTTAATAAATTTCTTGTAATAGCCAGTATGTCCTAGCACAGTGTGCAGTTGCTTAACTGAAGTAGGAGGTGTCAAATCAACTATAATTGCAATTTTAGATGCATCGATCAGCAGTCCGTGCTTGCATACGATATGACCTAATAGCACTCCAAAGGGTGAGAAGAAGATGCACTTCTTCAGATTTAAAGAAATTTGACACTGCCTGCAATTATCCAACATTAGCCTTAGACATTCAATATGGTTTTTCAACAAACTAAACACAGTCCAGTCATCAAAATATGCGTCTAAAAATTTATGCAAGAACTCTTTGAAGGCTTCTACCACCACCTTGTAAAAGATGGTTGGGGCATTCTTCAGTCCAAATGGCATCATTGTATATTGGTAGGACCCCCATTGTATGGAAAACGTGGTTTTTTGGCGGTCCTCCTTGGCAATTCGGATCTGATGGTATCCTGAAAATCCATCTGTAAAAGAATATACCTCCTGGCCTCCCACATTATCTAATACTTCATCAATGAATGGTGTAGGGAAAGGGTCATGAAAAAACGCATCATTCAACTTCCTGAGATCTACGCATATCATGATCTCTCCTGTCTTCTTGTCTTGTACCACCATAGGGATAATCCACTCTCAATCTTCGACAGGTTCTATAATCCCTACTTCCAACATTCTATCGAGCTCAATCTTCACTTTTTCCTTATATTTTAGGTTCAATCAGTAGGGTCTTTCCTTGAATGGATTCACACCTAGTTTCAAATGTATCCTCATCTCTCCCATAGGACCTTTGATACCTTTAATATCAGTGAACTTGGTCGAAAACAAGTCCTGATATTCCTGAAGCAACTCTGTAATCTTGTCAATGGTAGCAGCATCCCAATAATCTCCTACATTGGAAAACTTTGGTGTCTCCTTTGCCCCAATATTGAATTTTTTAATATTGATTGGATGAATAATAAATGGTAGCTCCACTCCTGGTCCTTCCACATATATTTGGCCTTCTTTTTCAGTGATGTTTATCGTCTTGGGATCATCATCATCATCATTGATGTTGTAGCAATTCTGCAATTTTTGGAGATGCGCAGTCCATTCGTCCTCTTCTTGTTCCATAGAGAGGCTAGATGCCTCCTTGAATGCCTTCTTTCTCACAATCTGTAATGCTTGGTCTACTGAAGGATGTTCACTTTCAAATAAAAAGGTGGTTACAAAATTCTGACTCATACCTTCCCAGTCTGCAGTGATGAGGCGCAACTCCGCTTGAAGGTACCAATTGATAGGGGTCGTATCCAGCATGTTAATGAATCTTTGCACCCATTGTTCTCGAGGGATGTCGCTCCAGGCCTCTTCGCAGCTTCGCACATGGTCCTTTGGGAAACTTTGACCAGTATACCTTACTTCACAACCAACTGCTTGTGCCTAAAACCACGCTATCATCAAGGTTTGACATTCTTCCCAGACTGTAATATTACTATTGTGTGTCCCCCACCATCTTGTTGGTGTGGCTTTCAGGGCCTCATCCATTGCCAAAAACCTCTGTTGTGTTGGTACACTTGCTTCAAAACCTGATAGGAAGGCTTATAGAGGGTTCAAACCATCAAAGGTGGGTAAGTTACTTATTGTTGTGTCGATCCAACGAACTTCTCTAATTAATCTAGCACATCTTCTGGTGGATACTTCGTAAATCTAGTTCTGCCAGTTTTCTAGCGCTTCTTATGAATCTGATGAACATGCCTTGTCACTTCGCCAGCTTAGATTCCCATCGGTTGTATGGTTGATGTAATCATGTTGTCTGGTTGTCAGTTTGTATATGTTTTCTAGTGCATATGTGTATTCTTCTTCTCTGATGGGCTCTATGTATCGTTGACCTTCATCTATATCTAAAGGTGTGATGACCCTAAGGCCATCCTTTTCAAAAGTCATGCATCTCTTCTTTAAGTCAACAACAGTAGAGTTATCAAAGGCCCAATCAATTCCTAACAACGCAGGGTAAGGACAACTATTGTCAACTATTTCAATTACCTCAAAATATGCAAACGTTCTTAATCCATCGATGTCCACAGGGACATTCTCCAATCGTCCAAATGGGCTGACAACTTGCTGATTAGCCATCTTAAGCCTGATAGGGGAATATATCAACTTCGGTTTTCCCATCTATGCCCAAGTTTTCTTCGTCATGACATTGACCTTTGACCCTAAGTCAAGGACTACATAGTCTATCTCATACTTTCCTATTTGAGCATTCAAATGTAATTCCTTATTTGTCCTTCTCTTCTTACCAATTTGGTGTACTGCCCTATTTAGTAAGGGGTCTATCTTTCCTAGTTCATACTGTCTGATTAAGTTCTGTAGCTCTTGCACAACGTTTTGATCCTGAATTAACTTAATACAAGTGTATAAAAAGCCCATGAGCTTGCTTACCTCTTTTCTTTCTCTTGGCAAAGCAGACTGATCAAATGCATGAGGCATTCCATACTCTCTTATTTATAGCTGTGTTTTTGACAAGGAACCTTGATCTGCTTTGAATTATTGTCTTGCTTCCTCAAATATTTGTCTTTATTTCTTTGCATTAAAGGCTTGGGTCTTCTATGTGGCCTTCCTGATACCTGAGTCTTCTACAAGTTTTCCTTGAGTCATTCTATCCTTTCCTGTAGAAGATCCTCCTCTGGTTATGACAGTGACTCTAGGGTATCCTCCATGAGGTTCATCATATATCAATTTCACTTGTGGGTTCTGTTGAGGTCCTCATTTTTCCTGAAGCTTAGCAAGCAACACAGGACATTCTTCTATAACATGGTCAAATGAGCCGCAGTAGTTGCAAGTGGTACAAGGGTTATGACAATCCCTTGCAAGGTGTCCTAGTTGTGCGCAGTTGTAACAGATGATCTATCCTTAGCCTCAACTCATTCCTCCTCATCATCCCCTTCCTCTGAATCCACCTCGAGGATTGAAGTTTCCTCTCCCAGGAGAGTTGTACTGCATAGCATTTCCCTCTTGTTGTACTTTGCCTTGGATCTTATATATGTATCTTGACCTTTCGTGCATGAGATCATAATCCCTACAATCTGTATCATCATGTCCTACAGACTTACAGAATGTATAATATAAATTTGTAGGTGTTTGGACATACTTCTACATGTAATAGCACTCTCCTGTGTAGTGCCTATTTCTACATACTTCACACCAGGGTGGGTTGAATTGCTTCAAGGGGCCAAATATTCATGGAATAAAGGACAGTGTTCCTTATCATGGCCTTCTGATATGCATATTACACACCAGATATCATCTCGTTTGTTCGTCCCCTTTTCCTTCTTCATATCCTTGACCTACAGAGGCAAACTAGTCAGTTGGCTCAAGATCTGGCTCATACCTGAGTAAGATGGATTCTCCCATAGGGGCTGATTCAAGATTCATAGCGATCTCCAATGATTATACCTGTGAAGCAATATTATGATGCATCAAGGGAACTCTGATGTGTGGTAAAAGGGCAGCAATGAACCACTCTTTTTTTTGTTCATCTGATATCTGAAAAGTTAATTAGCATGTTAAGGTTTTGAATCTCTGATCGAATTCCCACACAGGTTCGACCACCTTCCGCTTGATCTCCTTCAACTATGTGATACATTGTGACTCTAACTTGGGTTTCTTGAACTCTGCAATCAACATGTTCTTGATCTGATTCAATGGCTTAGGCTATGCAAGTCCTTGAACAAGTTTCATGTACCATCTCAGTGCGTGATCCCTTAGGGTAGTGCTGAACTGAAACCTTTTAACAACTTCATCAGTGACATTTTTAATATTCCATACGGCTTCGCATAGAAACCAATGTTGATCAGCATCTTTAGATCCATCTCCCCTAAAGATAGGAAGTCTTATCCCATCTTCCATATATCTTCCTAGGGTTCCTGACTGAATATGTGGTGGGATACTATGGACAGTGCTCTGGACGCTCTGGTGAATGGGATTACTCTGGTTACTTAATGTTGAATCAACAGGAAGGATAATAGTACTTACTTCAATGGTTTGCGCAGTCTCTGAGCCTTCAGTTCCTCCTTCGTGAATCTCTTCAGCCTGTCCTTCCTCTATCCCGGTGGGTTCTAAATGTTCTTCGCCTGTCAAATCTCCTTCTTCTCCACTGTAGAAACCCTATTCCCTGTAGTTCTGCTTAAACAAGTTCGCAATATGGACTTCTCTAAACACTTTCCCACTATGCATATGTCCATATTTTATGTCGTTGTCGCTGTCCAAGTTCTTGAACATTATCCTCTTCAGATCTAACCAATCTACTGTATCTTCAAGACATTCTTTTCATGCAACAACATCTAGATTCTCAGCTTCAAAAAGTGCAAAACATTTCCTCTGGTTCCTTTGAAAAAGTATCTCTCGGCTTGGCTATATGATTCTATTCTATCAACAACAAACTCTGTGATGTACCCTACAATGGTAATATCAAACCATTGATCTACTGCTCGTGATACGGTGTTATCAGCTTCCTTGACATTCTTGATAAACTCCGGCGTCCAAACCACAGGAAGTCTAGATCAGATCTCGAACTGGGTATCGACTAATATAGCTGGCCACTCATACAGCTCCTGATGGATTCCTCCAAAGAATATCTCATGTATATCCATAAAAATGTACTTCTCCAACCAGTCCTTTGAACTAATATTAGGGTTCTTATTTTGGGCTTCAGCGAAGTCCTTTTCTTGATCTTCTATCCACTTTTGAGATTTTGTCTTCGATGGAAACCAACTTGACATTCCCTCAAGAAGATTCCTATCCCGACAACAAAACCATTTGTTGGCACAAGGGCAGACCCATGGTTCACTCCAAGAGCACACCAAGAATCCCTAGCTACTTTCCCTTCCGACAACACCTACGAAGTAGATGCAGTCTCACCCGAAGAAGCTATGAGGGGGTTGCAGGACATAGGTGTTTGCAACCAAGGGGAATATCAAGTGGATCAAATCACAGGAACAACTCATCATTCATA
The DNA here is from genome assembly GCA_009831015.1 of Picea engelmannii. Classification (NCBI taxonomy): domain Eukaryota; kingdom Viridiplantae; phylum Streptophyta; class Pinopsida; order Pinales; family Pinaceae; genus Picea; species Picea engelmannii. The sequence goes on along the minus strand of ML788032.1, from coordinate 140,451 downwards.
CATCACTTATCAGCTTGATATACTCCATGCATATATCATATCTACTTTAGTAATGCAATAAAAATATATGAAGACAAATACAAATTATCAATCACACACAACACAAAACATACGTGGTTCACCCTCTCTTTAGGGCTACGTCCACATAACTGTTCTATATTATATTCATGTAAAGCAAATAGTTCTTGTCTGCGCACTTAGCTAGCATATCTCCTCTCTTCTCCTCTCTTTCTCTCACCTCCCTGCGTAGCCAACTGCAGGGTTGATATTCACACCTAGCTGAAGATCCTACAATCTTGAAGGCTCTTTCACTCAACACCTCTCTCTTTCTCACAATACTCTTCTTTCGGCCAACTCAGTATCAATAATAACAATAACAACACATTGACCCAAAAGTACCTAACCAACCTAGGCCCTTTAGACCTCTATTTATACATTACACTCATTCACCGACATCCTTAGGCCGAAACCTAAGTGTCCAAAACCCTAGATACCAAAACCCTAGGTGTCTAGACCCTAAGTCAACTTGACCCACTTTTTTCAGGATTCGCTAGCCTATATTTCCTTTCCTCTCGCACAGTGCTCCAAAGCATCCAATGGTGGCTTTTTCTCGCTTGCTAAGTTGTCCTCGATCCTTCTTCCTTTCTTATCTTTCGTCCCCGATCTCCTTTTGTCCAACGACTTGATTTTCCATACTTCGCTCCATATTTTCTTCTCATCTGCTTACTTCACCCCAGTAACAGTTACTATGCCTTCCGCGAAGTGTGCATTTCACCTTTTATTTATTGATCTTCGCTCTCTTCCATAACCAAGGGCCAACACTCCTCCTGAGCTTTTGAATTCTTCCGCCTTGGAAGATTTTGTTAGTGTTCAAAGGCTTTGTCCCTTAACCTTTCTCCTGCGAGTCTGCCTCCTAGATCTCATCTTCATTCTTGTAAGTGTTATCTCTTCTGAGCTTTAGGACTCAAAATGAGTCTGTCTCCCATGCACTCCTTGCATTATCTCTTATGAGCTTTTAAGCTTACTCAGTCTCCTAAGGGTCTCAGCTCTTCTGTTTCCTTTCAAAGGAAAACTTTGCGCCCTCCTAGCAACCTTCTGCTCAAAGCACACCTTGCTAAGCATTTTCTATAGAGTGTTCAACAAATCTGTGAGTATCTTCCTCTGATACTCTTCTCCCTGAACTTGACAAAAAGTTCTCTCTTTGCACACTTTCACTCACTCGATGCCCGCCTAGTAGAGACCTACATAGTTCTCAATGACTATATCTCTCTATGAACTCAACACAGAGTTCTTCCTGTGCACTCCTTGCACTTCTGTTGATCAAGGTTCAACGGTATCTCTCCTGAGCTTATATGAGGTTAACTTACCTCTGTCAACTCACTCCTTGCGTAAAATGTGCACTGCTTGCACTCAAAAACTCAAAGAAGAGAATCAATTGAAACTTATTCAATACTTCAGCAGTTTACGCATTCAAACCAATCTGATCTAAGAAAACGTTCAAATTTCATTTTCTTTCCGAGATCTTCTCTTCTCTGTAATAATTTTCGGGCACTAGCCCATTTCTCTTAGTCCCCAATCCATGTGATCATGAGCCATGACCAAGCGCTAGATCAATAGGTTCTTACTCGGGCCTTTGGCTTTAGAAGTTTTCCAAACACCACACAACAATATCTTGAAGTTCCATATTACCGAACTCGCGAAGAACAGTGGATCAACAGTCCACGTCTACCCAACATCCAATGGCTGACACTTATTATGTAACCTCAGGTGTCTAAGTTCTGGGTCTTCGGGTCTTTAGGACTTCGAATCTTCGGAGGATCTCGCATCCACACATATGAACTATTAATCTCCGAACATTCCCAATCATCTTTGGTGACATCATTACGTCACATCACTTAACGTTTTCCAATTGTAGGGGCATGCAATGGTGGTTTGGAGCAACCCGTCTTTCATCTTGCAATTCCTCTGACGTTTACACGTAACCCCTCGGTGAAACTGAGGTTTGGATTGCGGGACCACCTTGGATAATTAAATCCTGTGCAACTTGGGTCCCTGCAATGCCTCATGTCCATCGATCCTGATGTATCGTGATCAACGCCAGTGTGGGTCCTCTGACCTTTAACTTCGTTATGTAACCTTGGGTCCCACTAACCATGCTAATACAAAGTACCACGTGGTGGAATACTAGTGGCTAATTCGTGGCCCAATTAGATGGGTGTCACACGTCACGTTCCATATGGAATTTCAATCTTCCACGGGTTCAAAACCCACTTATACGTGGAACACAACCCATGTGTCCACGTCAATACAAATGACATCATCATGACTCACTACTTCGGCTCTTTGAGAGCTTTCTCCCTTCACTACTGCATTTGACCTTTTTAACATTGGCTTGATCCAACAGTCAAAATCTTCTCCCCAGATCTATGGTGTAGATCCACTTCGGGGCTTCGAATCTTCCGACTTCAGGCTTTCTCTTATTTTTCATCAAATTCATTGAATTCGTGAAGTCTGAATGGATTCCAAGTTAACACCTCTACACCTTCCCCAGATCTGATGGTTGTAAGGGATTTCCCTTCCTTCCGAACAAATCCTATGACGTAGAACATACTTTTCTACTCTGTGGATTTCCAAAGGAATTCACAGCTAACTTCCTCGCAACATTACCATATTTTACGGTTGTGAAGGATTCTCCTTCTCCCGAACAAATCCTAAGGTGCACATTACTTTGTGTCCCAATACCACTTCTGTCATGGTTTTACGACATCGATACTCCTCTTGAGCTTCGTAACAGAGCCAAGGTAACTTCTTGGCACTCAGGAAGGTTCTGGGGTTTGAAATTGTTCCTCTAGACACAATTTCCTCTTGAAACCTTGGGTCCAATGACAACTTATCCATCCCATTTAGGATCAATGTTTGAAACCTTGGCTCTGAACTTGAATTTTGTCCATTCCAATAACAATTTTTTTTGAAACTTTTGCTTCAACTACCACTAACATAGCCCATCCAGGATCAGTGTTGAAACCATGCTCTGATACCAATTTGTAACATCCGAAGCCACCCACAGGACAGGAAATGCCACTACTCATAGGCTTCACATAGCTGATACCAAACTATATCATCCCAGCCAACATAGAGAGCGGGTAATGTTACCACTATAGAACACACACTTATATAATATATGCATTTTCATCTAAATTAAACACATAACACAGAGTTACTGTTACCATTCAGATTCAAACAAGATTAAAAGTAAATTCACATGCAACCTAACACATGATCATATTCAAGCATCAGTAGCATAAACATGCATAATGTATAAATTAAGTACAGATTGATACTTATCTTTTCAACTGGAGTAACACCACCAACTGCATCCAGACCTTCCACGAACCTCCCAGCCTTAGACCCCACTACTCATCACTCTCAGAAATAGGTCACCTCCAAGCTAGGACTAACATCCACCGGGCAAGGGAATCTGATGTAGGAGCATCACTCCAAGCCAGCAGCGCGCCAGCCATCCAACACATCAAAGCGCGCATTCGATGGGAGAGAGAGGTGCAGCCTTCTCGATTTTCAAATTTTGAAATTGTATTAAATGATTGTAAGGCTGGTAGAGCCAAAAAGCCATGCATATGTGCAGGCTTTAGAAAAATTTTCCTTAAACAGGTTGTAAGTCTGAGATCTAGATCCGATTCAGACTAGACATCCATTCAATATAATTGAATGTAAATTAATGAGAGTAGGTAGCTTGGAGGGAAGAGCTCGAGGAGCCCCTCTTTGTAAAAAAAAGATCTTCTCTGTATCTAATAGTTAGTTTTAGAAGGAAAAAAAAAAAAAAAAAAATTAGAGGAAGAGAAGAGAGCCAAGAGTCTGCTGCAGTCCGAGCTCGAACACGTTGTAATCAGGCATTCTTGATTAATACAAACAAAGCAATTTTTCCTGCATGTTGTTGTTCATGTGTTTGTGACTTCATGAATGAATGTATTTATGTGTTGATGATATGTTGTAGACATATGTTAGGTATGCATTTGTAGGGATAGACATAATTTACTGTCTGTGAGTTCTTTGATTCTAGGCTTGGGTTCTTTGAGGCTTCATGCAAGAGGTTGCATGACAGAATACTACGGGTTCTGTAAGCCAGTGCAAGGAGTGCACTTCTGAATTCTACGGATTCAGACAAAGACATACTAGGAGGGCTCACCAGATGAAGTCACTGACTCAAGGAGAATCCTCAAGGTTGTTGAATACCTTGGAGTTAATACTATGCAGAAGAGGGCACGGGACAAATAGAATTTCTGAGGGATTCTGTGGAAGCTCTTCCAGGAGGGCACTGAGCAGGTGCAAAAATTGCACATGAGAACTCTTGTTTGAGTTCAGTAAGAAGACATAACCACTGAGGGGTTTTGTAGAGCTCTTCCAGGAGGGAATTGAGTAGGTGCAAGAGAGTACAAAAGGTACTCTTTTTTGAGTTCAGGGAAGAGAAGTGTCACAGGAAGACCTTCACAGGGTTACTGAACACCCTGCAGGCTCAGCAAAGTGTGCTTGAGCAGGAAGTTGCCAGAGGGAATTTCCATCCCTTCAAGGAAAGAAAGGGACAGAGACCCTTTGAGGTCAGAGGTACAGAAAAGATTAGGACAGATAGCACAATTGTGTGCAAGGACTCTGCAAGGAGTGCAAAGGTCGAAGACCTCTTCGAGGTTCAGCGTTGACAAAGCTCAGAAGGGACAGTGCCTTTTCACACAGAGCTATAACTGGAAGGAGTGCGGGGATTCGAGGAAACCTTTCAAGGTTTCAAAATTCCCAAAATCTCAGGAGGAGGAACGTCCTTAGAACGCGAGCGGGAGACGAGGATACAGACTTCGCAGAGGAAGCAAAGGTTGAGGCCTTTAATACTTAGAGAAATCCTCTAAGGAGAAGGAAGAAAGCGTAAGCCTAGGAGGGAGAAAAACTGTCATTTGATCAGCTGGAGAGGATGAGAATCTGGACCGTTGAATCTATGTCCAGGCAAGCAGGAGGAGAGTGTGCAGGAGAAAGAGGTCTAGGCCGTCAGATCTAGTGCAGGGAGCCGATAGCCATCAGATCCAGGAGAAGGTGCACGAGGTTTAACCCTCATATATAAAAAGGGAAGGACTTGTCAAAGTCCCGAAAGCATATTGACCGTCCAATAGGAGGGCGCGTAGCAGAGATCTGGGTGTCATCAGAGTTTCGGGACCCGGGAAGTTAAAGGACCAAGAATTGGTAGCGACGGATTGGTGAAATCGTGAATTATGAAGTCCCGAAAAGTGCACACGATCAAGGTTTCGGGGAAATCCCCGAAAGGAGATTTCAGAATTTTGTCTACAAGGAGATACAAAGGGAAAGAGTTGGGACTCTTGACCCACAAAATCCCGAAAGGATCGTGACCGTCCAACAGGAGGACACGTGGCCATCGATCAAGGTTTCGGGGAAATTCCCGAAAGGAGGATTTCGACATTTCAGCTACCGGGAATGAAAAGGGTAAGAGTTCAAAAATATTGACCCATGAAATCCCAAAAAGACACAAGCCGTCAGATCATGAGAGTCTATGAGCCATTGATCCTATTTGGAGCGGAACACTAGTGTTTCGGGGTTCGACACTTCAGTATTTCGGAGATCAGGAGCTTGAAGGGGAAGGGAGTAATTGCAGTTGGGATCGAGAAGTCCTGAAACATGAAAACCTGAAATCAGGTGGAGGAATAATGTCGGGTTATAGAACAGGATCAGCTATTTCGACATTTCGAGATTCGGCTTTTCGGCCATCCTGAGGACAAGAAACCAGGCACTTCGGTGTTGGAAACCCCGAAGTCCTGAAAGCAATATATCTTTGGAGTGAGGCTGCGGTCACACATTTTGGAAGTTCGGGATTCGACATTTTGGCAATCCCGGGGACAAGAAGTCGAGCACTTGACATTGAAAGTCTCAAAGTCGCGAAACGCGACATACCTTTGAAGTTAGGCTATTGTCACTGGGGAAACAGTCACATGGACTGAGATGTGGGCCAGGGATAATTGTCGATTGAGTCCATTTTGGCATTTCGGCATTTCGGAGTTCGGGGAATTGAAGGGTCAAGAAACTCGACATCAAAACTCCTGAAATCGCGAAACCTAAAATCCCTTTTCGGAAAGGGTCGCGGTCATGTCTGGTGGCTGTGTGGAGGTGAAGACTCACACCTAGTGCATTGCTTGTGCAGGTGGAGTTTTCGTAAAGGACCTGTGGATCTGATTCATTGAAGGTTCTAGCAAGGAACTAAAGGAGTCGCTTCGGCTCGAGGAGAAATCAGAACGATCCTAAGACCGAGAGGTCGCGCAGAACCTGCTGAGGCAGGGGGTGCTTTGATAGTAGTGGTATCAGAGCCTAATTCTTTGTCTGTATACTACGGGCAGAGGGAGGCAAAGTAGATAAAGAAAATACTCTGATATGCATTCAGTGGTATCAGAGCCTGATTCTCTGTCTGTATACTGTGGGCAGAGGGAGGCAGAGTAGATAAAGAAAATACTCTGATACATGTCAAGTTTGGTAGCAAAGCTTGATTATGTCTAAATACTGCAGGCAGAACGAGGCAGAAGAGAAGGAGACAGAGTGTTGAAGCTCTGTAGATATTGTTGCAGGTGTGTAGCAGTCAAAAGACAGTCAGGTGGACTATAGGGAAAGATGGAAGCACTCACGATTGCAGAGTGGCAACAATAAGTTTGCTAGGAGGGAAGACAAGAACAGGAAGATGGCTCTTGAAGGCCATGGATGCGGTGGAAAGAAGAACCATCAGCAGCAGCAAAGCAAGGCTGAGATGGATAAAGAACTCACCAAGATAAGAGTGATGATGGAAGAGCTTTCACTATGGATGTAGCAGGATGCAAAGCCATGATGGGTGTATGAATGGCCTCTAAGGAGGAAAGCAAAGTGGCCAGTCAAGAAATTTTTGGCCCGAAGATAGCAGAGACTGTTGAGGAGGTGGCTGAGGCATGTTAGAAGCCTTGGTGACAGAGAATAAGTGGTTCATGTGTGTGAACCAGAAGCTGGGAGAAATATCAGTGATGATAAGGAGAAGAGATCACTGGAAGATCTCAGAGACTGCCAAGCAGGCAGTGAGGAATTTTCAATTTTCCAGGTGGGAAATAAGAAGAGGTCACAGGAAGATCTCAAATACTGCCAGGAGGGCAGAACAAAAAGTTCATATTGCCATATGGGTGACGAGATGAGATCATTGGAGAGTCTCCTAGACTTTCGGGAGGCCAGAGAGGAAATCCCATGTTGTCAGGTGGGCAGGGGAAAAGAAGTGAGACTGTCTGAAAGTCTTGGGAGCTCAGAAGTGAGTTCATGTTAGCAGGGAGTGTTGATGGAGATGGGATCGATTGATCTCATAGACTGCCAGGTGGGCAGCAGAAAAATCCCATGTTGCCAGGTGGGCAAGGGAGAGTAGATGAGACTGACTAAAAGTCTCATGAACTCAGAGGTGAGTTCAGATCAACAAGAGGAGCTGATAGAGGAAGATCAGAAGAGCATTCTGATGATTGGAGGGATAAAGGTATTCTTTCCATATAGCCCAGTTGAGGCCAACGTGTGTGTTTCCAAGGTAGCAACAGAAGATAGACATCCAGAAAATACTGTCATGGACAAAGAGATGGAGCAGATATCATAGGCTACCCAAGCAGAGGAAAAGGAGCATTCGAAAGAATGGCTCGAAATGTTCAACTAGGAAGCTAAAGGGGATATAGTTGCAGCACTAAAGATGATAGCAAGGGAAGAAGAGGAGCACACAATTGACATGATCACTCCTTGGGAGAATGAGCTAGAGATGCTAGAGGATTGGTTGAACCATCCAAATCTAGTAGATGACTGCCACGAGTAGACAATCATGCATATGATAGCAGAGGAGTATTCCGAGGAATCGCTTAGAAATTTTAGCCAGGGAGATAAACAGAGGATAACTGCGATGCAAAGGCATGCAGCAACAGGCGAAGGAGAATTCCAGTCTGAGGAGTAGCTGGAGGAAGCTGGAGATATGCCAGCAGGGGAGTTGACAGTCAAGCTATCAAAGGAGGAAGCTGAGCAGCAATTCAGTGATGAAACTGCAGAAGAGGATTCTGCAGTAGGGTGGCAAGTTGAGGCCACAGAGGAAGAAAATAACATGAGGGATCATGATGATCTACCCACCGATAAGGAGGAAGTGCAACCGAGAAGACTGCATAAGGAGAGACAACACTGGAGCAGTTGGACATGATAATTGAGGATATCAGAAGGCTGATGTTGAAGTCAGCACAGGAAGTAGTCACTAATGACAAGATGAACAACAAGGGACCTAGAAGAGAAACAGGGTAGCAGTAGAAACAAAAGCAACAGAAGCAGTGAAGTAGTGAAGCAGATGGACAGCTCCAGAGAACTATTTGGGATCCAGGTGGATTTCAACAACCATGTTGAGAAGCTTATGAGAAGGAGATCATGAATTTTTCACAGTAGAGGAGTATGATGCAGGAGCATCGCTCCAAGCCAGCAGCACGCCAGCCAGCCAGCACATCAAAGTGCGCATTCGATGGGAGAGAGAGGCACAACCTTCTCGATTTCCAAATTTTGAAATTGTATTAAATGATTGTAAGGCTGGTAGAGCCAAAAAGCCATGCATATGCACAGGCTTTAGAAAAGTTTTCCTTAAATAGGTTGTAAGGTTGAGATCTAGATCCGATTCAGACTAGACAGTCATTCAATAAAATTGAATGTAAATTAATGAGAGTAGGTAGCTTGGAGGGAAGATCTCGAGGAGCCCCTCTTTGTAAAAAGAATATCTTCTTTGTATATAATAGTTAGTTTTAAAAGGTGAAAAATATATATGTATATTTAGAGGAAGAGAAGAAAGCTGAGACTCTGTTGCAGTCCGAGCTTGAACACGTTGTAATCAGGCATTCTTGATTAATACAAACAGAGGAGTTTTCCTTGCATGTTGTTGTTCATGTGTTTGTGAGTTCATGAATGAATGTCTTTATGTGTTGATGATATGTTGTATATGTATGCTAGGTATGCATTTGCAGGGATAGACATAATTTATTGTCTGTGATTTCTTTGATTCTAGGCTTGGGTTCTTTGAGGCTTCATGCAAGAGGTTGCATGACAGAATACTGTGGGTTCTGTAAGCTAGTGCAAGGAGTACACTTCTGAATTCTATGGATTTAGACAAAGACGTGCCAGGAGGGCGCACCAGCTGAAGTCACTGACTCAAGGAGAATTCTCAAGGTTGTTGAATACCTTGGAGGTAAGACTATGCAGAAGAGGGCACAGGACAAATAGAATTTCTGAGGGATTATGTGGAAGCTCTTCCAGGAGGGCACTGAGCAGGTGTAGAGATTGCATAGGAGAACTCTTGTTTGAGTTCAGTAAGAAGACAGAACCACTGAGGGGTTTTGTAGAGCTCTGTCAGGAGGGCATTGAGCAGGTGCAAGAGAGCACAGAAGGAACTCTTGTTTGAGTTCAGGGAAGAGAAGTGTCACAGGAAGACCTTCACAGGGTTACTGAACACCTTGTAGGCTCAGCAAAGTGTGCTTGAGCAGGAAGTTGCCAGAGGGAATTTCCATCCCTTCAAGGAAAGAAAGGGACAAAGACCCTTTGAGGTCAGAGCTATAGGAAAATCTCAAGACAGATAACACAGTTGTGTGCAGGGACTCTGCAAGGAGTGCAGAGGTCGAAGACCTCTTTGAGGTTCAACATTGACAAATCTTAGAAGGGACAGTGCCTTTGCACACAGAGCTATAGCTACAAGGAGTGCAGGGAGTCAGGGAAACCTTTCAAGGTTTCACAAGTCCCAAAATCTTAGGAGGAGGAAAGTCCTTAGAACGCAAGTGGGAGCCGAGGATATAGACTTCACAGAGGAAGCAAAGGGCGAGGCCTTTGATACTTAGAGAAATCCTCCAAGGAGAAGGAATAAAGCGTAAGCTCAGGAGGGAGCACAGCTGTCGTTAGATCAGCTAGAGAGGACAAGAATTTGGACCATTGAATCTACGTTCAGGCAAGCAGGAGGAGAATGCATAGGAGAAAGAGGTTTGGGCCGTCAGATCTAGTGCAGGGAGTTGATAGCCATTCAGATCCAAGAGAAGGTGCATGAGCTTTAACCCTCATATATGCAAAGGGAAGGGCTTGTCAAAGTCCCGAAATCATATTGACCATCCAATAGGAGGGCGCATGGTAGAGATCTGGGAGCCATCAAAGTTTTGGGACACGGGGAGTTGAAGGACCAAGAATTGGTCGCGGCGGATTCGCAAAATCACGAATTTTGAAGTCCCGAAAAGTGAACACGGTCAAGGTTTCAGGGAAATCCCCGAAAGGAGATTTCGACATTTTCGCTACCAGGAGATACAAAGGGCAAGAGTCGGGACTCTTAAATCATGAAATCCTGAAAGGATCGTGACCGTCCAATAGGAGGACACGTGGCGAGCGGTCAAGGTTTTGGGGAAATTCCCGAAAGGAGGATTTCGTCATTTCGGCTACCAAGAATGCAAAGGGTAAGAGTTCAGAACTCTTGACCTGTGAAATCTAGAAAAGACACAAGTCATCCTATCAGGAGAGGCTATGAGCCATTGATCCCAGTTGGATCGAAAGATCGACGTTTCGGGGTTTGGCACTTCGGTATTTCGGATACCGGGAGCTCAAAGGGGCAGGGAGTCATTGCAGCCGGGATCGCGAAGTCCCAAAACGTGAAAACCCGAAACCAGATGGAGGAATAGTGTTGGGTTACAGAACAGGGTCATCTATTTCGGCATTTCGGGATTCATCTTTTTGGCCATCCTGAGGACAAGAAACCAGGCACTTCAGCATTGGAAGCCCCAAAGTCTCGAAAGCAATATATCTTTGGAGTGAGGCTACTGTCACATGTTTTGGAAGTTCGGGATTTGACATTTTGCCAATCCTGGGGACAAGAAATTGGGCACTTGACATTGAAAGTCCTGAAGTCGCGAAACGCAACATACCTTCAGAGTTAGGCTGTCGTCACAGGGGAAACGGTCACATGGACCGAGATGTGGGCCAGGGCTAATTATCGATTGAGTCCATTTTTCCATTTTGGCATTTCAGAGTTCGGGGAATCGAAGGGTCAAGAAACTCGACATCAGAACTCCCAAAATTGTGAAACCCAAAATCCCTTTTTGGAAAGGGTCGAGGTCATGTCTGGTGGCCATGTGGAGGTGAAGACTCACGCCTGGTGCATTGCTTGTGCAGGTGGAGTTTTCATAAAGGACACGTGGATCTGATTCGTTGAAGGTTCCAGCAGGGAACTAAAGGAGCCTCTTTGGCTCGAGGAGAAATCAAAATGATCCTAAGACCGGGAGGTCACGTAGAAGTTGTTGAGGTAGGGGGTGCTGCAACATAATCCTAGGCTAGGCAAGGTCAACAGGAAGACACACAGTTTATGAGGAAGGATTCTCTCCCAGGAGCCACTTATGCCCACTTCTCACAGACTCTCATTCCCCACATGCATGTCCCACCCTAGGAGTATACACCTTCATTGTCACACAGTCCATCGACTGATTCACCTCCCTTTCATTGGGCTTCAACAATAGGTCGGACCAGAATTCTCAGAGCTTTGTAGCAGCTACGGGACTCCTTCCAGGAGAACTCACTTCCACAACACACTCTCTCACCTAGAGAGATTTTCCATAGGCCTGACAACGTGCCTACTCAACCACAACTACCTCCCTCACCTAGAGAGAGTGTTGCACACAGGCCTGGCAACTTGCTTGTTCAACTTTGTTCCCACACAAGGAGGACAACAACAAGGCTCAACAAGGAACATATAGTGGCAACAAGCCACACTCGGCCAAGGAACTGCATGGCCACAACAACCAACAGTTATGACACACATGATACAAACAATTATGGGATGTTACAAGTGCAATCCTCACTCAACATGGGAATTTGATGGCCTATCATAGAGAAACACTATCTACTGTTCACATATACCCCACCTATGACAAAGAGATGTACTCCATTATGTAGGCATGTCGATAGTGGAAGCATTACATTTTGGGGAAGGAAATGATCATCCACACTGATCACAGGCCTATGAAATTCATCTAGACATAAGGAAAGTTACATAATGACCTCCATTAGAATTGTTCCATGTACCTACAACAATTCCACATGAACATCAAGTACAATAAGGGAAGCACCAACCATGTCAAAGATGCTAAGGAATACTACAGAGCGTGCGATGTTTGTCAAAGAGTAGGGAAGCCTTCTATATGGGATGAGATTCCTTTGGCACCACAATTAAGATTACAAGCATTCAAGAAATGGGCTATTGACTTTAGGGGACCTATTAACCCACCGGGGAAGCGCATAGGAGCTAGATACATTATCACCGCTATAGAGTATTTGACCAGATGGGCAGAAGCAAGAGAAGTTAAGGACTATGGTGCAGCCACAACTGCACAGTTCATCTTTGAGGATATCATAACCAGATTTGGATGCCCAAAGATCCTTATGAGTGATCAAGGCACACACTTCTTCAACAAAACTATTGAATCCTTGACTCAGGAATTCGAAGTTCATCATCAGAAGAGCACTCCATACCACACACGGGTGAATGGCATAGTTGAATCCTTCAATAATATCCTAGATACAACACTGACTAATATTTGCAGTGTTAATAGAGATGGTTGGGATTTAAGAATTCGAACAATATTATGGGCTTATAGAACTACTTGAAAAAAATTAACAACGCAGACTCCCTTTAAGCTAGTTTATGTCTTGGAAACAGTGGTACCTATGGAATACTTGGTTCCTAGTTTAAGAATCACAACATTTACAGGTATGGATGACACCAACGTTGTTCCATATAGGCTTACCCAGTTGCTGGAATTGGAGGAAGACAGGTTCACTGCAGGATTTCATCAGCAGGTACAAAAAGAATGAGAGAAGGCTTACCATGAAAAATATATCAAGAAGAAATCATTTAAGTAAGGAGATTTGGTACTGTTATATGACAGCAAGTTCATGAAGCATCCAGGGAAGTTCAGGACACATTGGCTCGGACCATTCGAAGTTGCCTACGCTACAGAAGGAGGAGTTGCACAGTTGAAGACCCTTAATGGAGAATGGAAATATGGTTTCGTAAATGGAATTGGTTGAAACTATATTATGACAACCAGTTGCCTCACAACTCTTAGTAAAATCACAGGAAGAAGGGTGTAGGTACCAAGTGCAGCTGAAATTGGGTACCAGACACAGAAAAGATAGTCTCTACAAGATGGGGAAGGACATAATAGAAAGCATAGGCTTCTCCGTGCAGTCTGTAGTCGAAGTATTACAGAAGGCTCATTCTTGCAGTGACTCGGGACGAGTCACATGTGAGTGTTAGGGGAATGTTGGCCCTTGTTTAGGTATGAAGGAAGAAAGTGAAGATTAAGGAAGAAGAAATAAAAAGTGCAAGCTGCGTGGGAAGAATGAAAACTGAGGAAGGGTCGAAGTGGGTAAAGAAGCATAAAAGAAGGAACGAGGTAAAGGAAAAGCAATCCGTTAAAGGAGAATATCAAGGAAGACAAAGAAACAAAGAAGATGGATCGTGGACAACTCAGCAAGCGAAAAAAGACACCAACGGGTGCTTTGGAGAACTTCGTGGAAAATAAGGAAGGACAGGATGGCGAAGCCCTTAAAACGCGGGTCAAGTGGAACTAGGGCTTTGGTACCTAGGGTTTTTGGTACCTAGGGTTGTCTAAGAGTCATGAAATGTATAAATAAAGGCCTAGAAGAGTCAAGGGGGTTGGCTAGTATTGTTGTTACTATTATTGTGGGTGACAGCGACATTGAGATTGAAGTATTGTGCATTCTTGAATTGTAAGATCTTTAGTTGGGTGAGAAGATCAACCCTGCAGCTGGGTGCATAGGGAGGGGAGAAAGAGAGAAAGAGAGAGAGAAAGGATTTGTAGCTAAGTGTGCACATAGAACTGTATGTTTTCATCTAATATATCAAGAAACACAGTTCTATGGACATAGACCTAGGGAGAGGGTGAGCCACGTAAATATTCTTGTTCTTTGTGGTCAATGTTGTGTTATTTGTTGTCTGTTATACTAGTATGCATTGTGATCGTTCTTATTAAATATAGAAGGTATAAGCTAACTCTGTGAAGCTAAGTGTGATACTGTTAAGGAATCTCTGTGTTATATTGCATTGTTGTTCTGGATTCACTTACATTCCCTCTGGTTGTAGACACCTATGTCCTGCAACCCCCTATTGCTACTTCGGATGAGACTGCATCTGCCTCACATGTGTTGTCGAAAGGGCCAATAGTTAGGGTTTGTTGGTGCATTGTTAGAGTTGAACCCTGGGTCTGCCCCTGTGCCAACAAATGGTTTTGTTGTTGGGACTGGGAACTTCTTGAGGGAATTTCAAGGTGGTTTCCATCGAAGACAGATTTAGAAGTGGATAGAAGAACAAGAAAGGGACTTCCCCGAATCTCAGAACAAGAACCCTAGCATTAGTACAGAAGACTGGTTGGGAAGGTACATCTTTACCAACGTACATGAGACTTTCTTTGGAGGAGTTCATAAGGATTTATATGAATGGTTAGATAGATTAGCAGATACCCGGTTTGAGATCAGATCAAGACCACCTGTGGTTTGGACAATGACACTGATCAAGAAAGTCAAGAGACTCGATAATGCTATGTCAAGAGACTTATATCTTTGGTTTGATAGTACTATTGGAGGGTACATTACAGAGTTTTCTATCGGCAAAGTAGAATCATATAGTCAAGCAGAGAGTTATTTCTTTAAGGGGCCTAGAGGGAAGTTTCTAGACTTTTTGAAGCTAAAGATTAAGATGATATTGCACGAGAATAATATCTTGAAGATACGGTAATCAGTTGGATTTTAAAGCTAATGTTCAAGAATTCAGACAGTTATAGTGACACAAAGGCTGTACACACACGCAGTGGGAATCGTTCAGAAAGGTTCCTCTCGCGGACCTATTTAGGTAGAGTTACAGACCATTGAATTGAGACGAATATTTATACAACGAAGAGGAAGTAGGGAGGTCAGACGAAGAGTATTCACAGTTCGCAAGAATAGAAGAAGTAGATATTGAGGAACTTCGTCGGGAAGAACCAAAAACTTCAGGGACTGCGCCTACTGTCGAAGTAAGTACTATTACTCCCCCTATTTTTTTAGCATCATTAAGTAACTAGAGTAACCATAGTAGTTAGAGAAATCAGAGTAATGTTACAAGAAGTTTAGCACATTCTCAGTCAAGAAACCAAGGAAGATCCATGGCAGATGAAATGAGGTTACCCATCTTCAGAGCAGATGGATCTAAAGATCCTAACCAGCATTGGTTCTTATGCAAATTTTTATGGAGAATTAAGAAAGTCACGGACGAAGCTGTCAAGAGAGCTCAGTTTAATACTACCTTGAGGGATCGCACTGAGCTGGTAAATGAAGTTTGTTTCAGGATCTGTACAATATAAGCCACTGAATAACATCAAGACTAGGTTGAGTGTAGATTTCAATAAACCTAAGTTGGATTCGCAGTGTATTACAGAGTTGAAGGAGATCAAGTAGAAGGTGACTAAACCTGTTTGGGAATTTGATCATAGGTTTAAGACCTTAACAGACCACTTAATATTTCAGATTCCAAATGAACAACATAAAGAATGGTTCATCACTGCTCTCCTGCCACACATCAGAGTCCCTCTGATGCAAAAAAATTTCGCTTCGCAGGCTGAAGCATTGGATATTTCCATGAAACTAGAAGCAACCCCTGTAGGAGAAACCAACCTAGGTATGAGTCAAATTTTGAATCAGTTAACTAGTTTATCTTTATAGGTCAAAGATATTAAGAAGGACAAAGGAAAAGAAAAAAGAGAAGATATCTTGTGTATCCGATGTAAATCAGAGGGCCATGACAAAGAACATTGTCCCTTATTTAATGAATACTTGACCTCTGGAGCCCCTAACCCATTGAAGTAGGATATAGTACCCTGGTGCGAGGTATGTAGAACTAGACATCTCCCGGGTATATGTTATTATATGTAGAAATATGTCCAGAAACATACCAATCTTTATTGTACATTCTACAAATATGTGGGACATGATGAAAAGGACTGTAGGGATTACGATCTCATGCATGAAATATCAAGGGATACATATCAAATTCAAGGAGAATTACAGCAGGAAGGAAATTTTGTGCAGTTCAACTCCCGAGAGATAGGAAAATTCAACCCTTGTGGTGGACTCAAAAGAAGAGGATGAGGAGGAGGCATGGGTCGAGGTCGATGTCATATTATTTTCTATAAATGTGTCCATCCAGGACATTTGGCAAGGGATTGTTAGAATCCTTGTACTACTTGCAACTACTGTAAATCCTTTGATCATGTCATCGAAGAATGTCTAGTATTATTAGCTAAACTTTAGGAGAGACGAGGAGGAAACCAACAAGTCCAACTAATATCAGTAGAACCTCGTGGTGAGGACCCCAAAGTCGATTTTATTATTAGAGGAGGTGTTGTTACAGGAGAAGATTGGGTGAACCTAGGAAAGACTACAGAGGGATCAAGGATCAAAAGAGCTGCAAAGAAGGAACAATTGTTTAATCCAAGGAGAGAAAGGCATGCTTTTGAAGAAGCAAGGACACAATTTATAGGAGAACATGCTTCTTCATCTAAGGCACAACCAAAAGTAAAGGAATGTGAAATGCCTCCGATATTTGATTAGTCTACCCTAGCTGGACAAGGAAAAGAGGTAAGCAAGATCATGGACTTCCTATATACTTGTATCAATTTGATTAAAGATGAGAAAGTTGTGCAGGAGCTACAACACCTAGTCAGACAGTATGAAATTGGAAGAATATATCCTCTTCTAAGTAGAGTCGTGAATCAAGTATTCCATAAAAAGGAGGACAAACAAGGAACTGCATCTTAATGATCATATTGGAGACTATGGCGTGGACTATGTGGTCCTCGACTTGGGATCAGAACTAAAGTTTATGATGAAGCAAACTTGGGCATTGATGGGAAAACCTAGATTGATTTACTCTCCTATCAAGCTCAGGATGGCTAATCAGTAGGTGGTGAGACCCTTTGGAATACTAGAGCATGTCCCTGTGGAAAACGACGGGGTAAGGACATTTTCAGACTTCGAAGTGATTGAGATTGTTGATGATAGCTGTCCATATCCTGCATTGTTGGGAATTGATTGGGATTTCAACAATTCAACTGTTGTTGACCTAAAAAAGAGAAGAATGACATTCGAGGGTAATGGCCTTAAGGTCATTGCACCTCTTGATCCTGATGAAGGTCACAGATACATAGAACCCATAAGAGAAGAAGACCACACATATGAGCTAGAGAACATCTATAAACTAACAACAAGATAGCAGGATTACATTAATCCTACAACAGATGGAAATCCTAGCTAGCGAAGTGAAAGTGCATGCTTGTCAGACTCAAAAGAAGCATTGGAGAATTCATAGAATAGAATGTATGAAGTCTCTACATGGAGGTGTGATGGATTGACAAGAGAAGTTCATTGGATTGGCACAAAAGTAAGTAATCTTCCTACATTTGATGGTTTGAATCATTTAGAGACATTTTTAGTTGAATTTGAGAGAATTGTACCAGTACACCAGAGATTTTTGGCAATTGATGAATCCTTGAAAGCTACACCATCTATATGGTGGGGAACACATAAAAAGAACATTGTGGACTGGGTATAATGTCACACCTTATTGATAGTGCACTTTTTGAACCAAGATGAAGGATGCAAAGTTCGGTACACATGGCAGTGTTGTCCTAAGGACCATGTGCAAAGTTATGAGGAAGCCTGGAGCAACATCCCTAAAGAATAGTGGGTACATAAGTTCATTAGTACCTTAGATACTACACCTATCAACTGGTATCTTCAAGCAGACCTATGCCTAACCACTACAGATTGGTATGGTATGACCCAAAACTTTATAGCTACATTCCTATTTGAAAGTTAGTACCCTACAGTAGATCGGGATTTACAAATTGTAAGACAGAAGGTCTTTGAGGAGGCACCTAACCTCCCTCTTGAAAGCGAAGAAGATTAATGGACTTCACCACTTCAATGATTTCAGGGTTGTTACAATATTAATGTTGATCAAGACGATGACCCTAGAGATGTAAACATTTTAGAAATTGAGGGACAAAGAGACATAGAAGGGCCAGGAATCGAATTACCTTTTGTTGAGAATCCCATTAAAATTAAGAAGGTTAATATTGGAATAGAGAAAACATCCAAATTGGCTAATGTTGGAGATTATTGGGATGATGCTACTATTAGCAAGATGAAAAAACTATTGGATGAATATAAGGACATGTTTCCAACCAAGTTCACGGACATGAAGGACATTAAAGGACCCATGGGAGAAATGAAGATCCCTTTGAGATAAGATGCAAGACCTATCAAGCAGAGACCCTACAGACTGAATCACAAATACAAGCAGAAAGTTAAGATTGAATTGGATAGAATGTTGGAAGCGGAAATCATAGAACCTTTTGAAGAATCTGAATGAATCAGCCATATGGTGGTCCAGGATACAAATTCAGGAGAAATCAGAATCTATGTGGATCTAAGGAAGTTGAATGATGCATGCTTACATGATCAATTTCATACACCTTTCACTGACGAAGTTCTATAAAATGTAGGAGGACAGGAGGTCTACTCATTTATAGATAGATTTTTAGGCTATCATCGGATCATAATTGCTAAAGAGGACAGACATAAGACTACATTTGGAATAGAATGTGGTTCTTTTCAATACACTGTGATGCCTTTTGGCTTGAAGAATGCACCAACCATATTTTCCAGGGTGGTGGTCAAAGCATTTAACAACTTTTTACACAAGATTTTGGAAGCATACTTTGATTATTGGACCATTTTTAGCCTAATGAAAGATCATATTGAATGTTTAAGATTAATGTTAGATTGCGCTGAATTTGAAAAAGTGCATTTTATTTTCACTCTTTGGATTGTTGCTAGGGAACATTGTGTGTAAGCAGGGGTTGTTGGAGGATCTTTCCAATATTGCTATCATTGTTGATCTACCTCCTCCCACTTCAGTTAGATAGTTGTGCACTACATTGGGACACACTGGATACTATGGGAAGTTTATTAAGGGTTATGCACAGATAACAACACCCATGGAGTAGCTATTAAAGAAGGACAATAAGTTTCAATGGACAAAGGAATGCTAACAAAGCTTCGATACACTAAAGAAGGAAATGGTCACTATGCCTATCTCGGTTTTTCCGGATTGGAGTAAGGAGTTCAATGCTCATGTCGATGCTTCATCCATTGCATTAGGAGTAGCCTTATCATAGCCAGGTGTAGAATACATTGACCACCCTATAGAATTTGCTAGCAGGAAGCTTTCTACAACTGAAAGGAATTATACTACCACTGAAAGAGAAGGCTTAGCCATGGTATATGCGCTGCAGAATTTTAGACACTATTTGTTGGGAGGACATTTTAAGATGTCCATTGATCATTCTGAATTGAATTACTTAGTCAACAAGCCAGTTTTGGGGGGAAGAATATGAAAATGGCTACTACCACTACTACATATTGAAAATATTACGACAACTACTTGTGACGAAAGTACTATTTTGTTGCAAACTTCAAGAGAAAAAGTTCAATTTTTCAATTTTTATCTAAATACACCCCATATTCGTCGCTCTATCGACAGAAGCAAACTTTCGTCAGTGTTTTCGTCGCAAGAGCGACGCTCACATGTTTTCGTCGCAAGAATGATGATCAGTATAACTCTTCCCGTCTTTGACAAAGTGACCTAAATGCAACAAATAAACATCTCTCCATTTGATAGGTAATCCTAATTAAACAAATAAACATCTCTCCATAAATTAACAATGGTAATATTAGTCAATAAATTTCAGAGACTTCCTTTCGAGAATATAACTATAGAATGAAGAGATTAAGTCTAAAATATTCCCTATTATCATTATATTAGTGGGAACAGGGGCCAACACATAGGTGGCCTGAGCATGGATAGAGTCAGAATTTCAGTACTTACCTGACTCATCTGGATGTTTGGATCTCCTCTCGGCATTCGTTCAACCCTTCTCACCTCGTATTCCTACGATTTCAAATCCACAACATTTCAGTTTAGAAAAAATAATTATGAATGCATTTCTAGTTCAGAATATTAGTGGAGGATAATAATGATAGTAAGAATATATATATGAAATTGTTGATAGTAAGAATAAAAACATGGCCAAATAAAAAGTCATGAAACCTGACAGCACAATTCACATTTGG
>ML788032.1:83014-100951 GCA_009831015.1 Picea engelmannii | reverse complement strand
ATTAATGTGGTCACTTGGTGTTCTCTCAATCTTATTTTCTTTAATCCCCTTGTACGTACATGATTATTCCATGTGTCATTATATTGGGATTTTGAGATCTTGGAATCTCTCTCATAACAACTCATTGTATCCTTAAATTCTCTTGGTTTCCCTATTTCTCGTGAACACAAAACTCTGATGCAATATGCTTCTAGAAAGTGTCAAGTGTCTAACAAACTTAAGCCATGGAACCCCAAGCCCACCAAGGCATCCAAGCCTAAAATATTATGCATTAGGCTTAAGTCTAGGTACCATGTTTCTAAGAAAGTTCTTGCATTGGAGATATTTGAAATGACAAATCTGCTCAATTCCTATGGATCTAAAGTATTATTAGAGCCTAGTGAAATCTTGTTTGAGTCCAATTCTCCAAAACACTTGGAATTCAATGGTAGGTCTGTAGTTGGAACTCTAGGCTTCACGAATACCAATAGGCCTTAGTAATATAAAAGGGCCTTAGAGTTGTAGCTCGTATGCAGTCGACTTCCTGCCAACCAATAAGTATATACTTTAGACAAGTAGCTAGCTCATACATGACCAACTGACATCCAGCCAATAGGCACAAACCTCATACAATTAGCTAGTTCATACACTTGTTAGGTGATTTATATGTACTAAAAAAGACACTAAACTACCCTCAATTAAATTGTCAACCCGGGGTAAGTAAACTTAGAGTTGTAGCAAAATATATGCCAAAGGTAAAAAGGTTGGTAGGAGTATAGTCTAACTACGAAAAGAAGCTATCTAGGACTAATCTACTCAAGCAAACCTATCTAATGAACAAACCTTACTAAGCAAATTGAAACTAGGTAACCTAAGTACTTTCGGGCCAAGGACTGATGGATATTTCCTAAGAAAGCGAATGAAAACTCTATGTAAAGCAAACTAGTTCATGACAGTAAGCAAAGGTAAACTACTAAGCAAATGATGAAAGAAAACTTCTTAACTTGCCAACCTACATTCAATGAGAAACTACCCTATGAAAGCAATTAAATAAGCAAGTAAGCAAAAGCACCTATCTAACCTATTAAAGTAGATAGACAAGAAAGCAAAAACACATAGCTAACCTACTAAAGAAAAATACAAGTAAGCAAAGGAAACTATCTATCCTACTAAAGCAAAGGGACAAGTAAGCAAAGACTTCTCATTGAACAACTACCTAGCCTAAGAGGCAAGTGAACTAAATTCCTAATGCAAAACTATTTATCTTGCGTGAAAGGAAATTTAAATGCTCAATGCAATTCATGAAAGGAAATGTATTCTATTGAAAGAAGGAAAGACTACCAACTAAACTTATGAAAACAAGAAACTATCTCTTCTAATCTATAAAAGCAAGAAACTATCTTTAATCTATGAAACACTCAAATGTAATGTTGGTGGTTGTGTGAATGCCTTCAGCGGTGACGGATGATATCTTGATGACACTTAACAACAAAGGACAACTCCAACGGTATAAACTCAACACTAATCTCAATGGAAAAATGGAAGGTATGTATTAAACAATCCAACGAGAATTTAACCATGACAAAGACAATGTTAAATACCCAGCATATTCATGTACAAACCATCAACAACATAATGAGATTATTATTCCAATTCTACACTATGTAAGCAAACTGGGTTCATTCATAACTAAGAAATTCAATTGCATTTTAATTCTAAGGAAAATAGATTGTGTAAAATGAAACTACACTATGTTTATTCTAACCATTCAAACTATAATAAGGAAATGACTAAAAACTGATATTAAAAAGTAATCTAACAATTATATTAACCAACAACTAATTAAATGAAATATGATATAAAATTGAAGTAAACAAGCTATAATCAAAAACTGAAATTAAATCTATCCATCCATCAAAATCCCTGTCAAAGAAACCCAAATTAAAACTCTGTTCTACCTAATTAAAATCTTGTTTTAAACTTATTTATAAAATCATAAAATAAAGCACAATCTAACATCTAACAGCATGCCAGGTTATTATAGTGAGAGAGAGACTTTCTAATTGAACACAGAGTTAGTATAGAGACTTACAAGCCTGTTCCTAATCTACAAAATCAACACATACTAACACATATCATCATCTATCCTACAAAAGAGAAGTGAAATTGTGAGCTACAACAAATTAATTAACTAAATAAAAATAAACATGTACAAGAAATTAAAAGACAATTTAAATTATGAAATGTATAAACAACACACTAAACATCACCAGACTGTTGGTGGCCCCCCCAACAATTCATGGCTACCCTCTACAAGAACACCAAGAACTTCAGCAGGCCAAATTCACCATGAAAGTCAAAAACGCAGTTCTGGCTCTATTCTGGCAATGTGAAAAATGAAAAACAGAGTACAACGAGTTTGTCTCCAATCTAATGGCTATTCTACTTGCTTAACAATCTAATGATCATCCTAGTAGTATTTATAGGTTTACAACCCAGGTGATCGACCACAGGAGGGTCGAACCACCTCTAAATTCGACAAATTACATTAAATGAGGCCATAACTAACAAAACGGAGGAACCCAATAAGCGCCCTCTTTTGACAACTTAAATCAAGTTGTCTTGATCTTAGTAGCTGGAGGGGGCGATGAAAAACAAAACCCGTGTGCTCGATTTGTCCACCACTGGCCGCCAATACCATAACCGCCAACTTGCCTTGCATTTTTGTGCAATACTGGGTTCCAAAACGAGTGTCGGATCAAGTACCGGAACGAGTGTTGGATCAAGTGTCAGAACAAGTGTCGGACCAAGAAACATGGTGCATTTTGCCCTGTAACAGCAGAAAAACATGAATTAACTCTTGGAAACCATAAAATATGATAAATTAAACTTGATTGAATCACAAAACACGAATTATACGTACCTCATGCCGATTGTATCATTTTACCATAAAATTCTTCAAAAAGCTCCTTTGAAAGATAAAAAATGCATATGTACATATGAAAAAAAGTGTATAATAACGTCATGAAGATGATCATATCTCGGGCCCAACATACCCCCACACCAACGATTTTGCAGGTCCCACTTCAAACAAAAAGAAGTCATCCCTCGGAACTAGGCTTGTTGAGGAGGGTCGGCTTTAGAAGCCTCTCCTTCTTGCTATGTAGGCTTAGCCTTGTGCCTCTTATGTTTCTTTAATTGTGCTCTTAAGTTGTGGTTAGATTGGGTCATCCCATCGACCAACCGCTGCAGGGAGTTAACTTTTGCCTAAAGGACTGCATTGTCATGATGAAGGTGTGCATCGATTGTCTTCCTCTCTTCTAATTGTTGGAGAAGCTGATGGTTTACCCTTTGTAACTCCTCTATAGTTGGGGCATAATCATTGATCTTCGAGGAAGGCTTAGGTCCTTTGAGAGATGTGGTCAATTTATCAATTTTAGGATCAAGAGTGGGCATGGGTGAAGTAGGTGTGATGGAAGATCGGAAAGGTGAGGTAGGTTATGATTTTGTTTTCCTTAGTGGCTCTAATCCATCTGCAAAGACTTCTCTAGGTTTCTTATGAGGGATCTCAAGGTCAGAGGATACTTGGATAGGATCTGAAGTAGGTGGAGGCTTGGCATAAGGCTTGGTTCTTATGTTCTGGGTACTCTTCCGAAAAGGTCCCTTACCAAATCGGTTGGCTCCTCTCTTGTTTGTGGGAATGATAGGAAAGTATTGCTGCATTACTTCGTGGGGCTTCTTAGGTGTAGGATCAAGAGAAAATGAAGGCATTGGGGGAGGTCAACAATAGGCTTCTTTTGGTCTTTGTTCTTGGTCTTTTTCCCCGATGAAGAAGTAGGAATATCAACAAGATTTTGGTATTGTTCCGGCAAAGAGGGAGTTTGTGCAAGGGCGTTTGGATTTTTTGGAGAGTGAGGCTTGGATGGAGAGATAGTTTTTAGGCTAAGTGGATTTTTGTCGGTCTTCACTGTCAAGTGAGGGTTTGCAAATTGGTAGATAAGGCATCCCAACGTTGCCCCTGCTTCTCTATTCCGGTAAGAATGAGGAGTTTGATCAAACCGTGGTGGAAGAGACTATTGTGGGGGTTGGTCACATTTTTCCTCACTTGAGAGGACATTTTCTCCAAGCTTTTGAGAAAATAAAAAGGAAAGTTCAAAGGTTTATTGAACAGAAAATAAGCCAGCAATCTAAAGTGACAAGCTTTGAAGGTGGAGTATCTACCTTCACATGTAATTAAATTTGTGATAACGATGAGGAGATTGACCAATTCTGGCTTTATCCACTCCTTAGCATACCCTTTCGCTCCTGAAATGCTCTCGAATTCGGGCTTAAACACCCTGTTGTAACTTGAGTGCAGCAATTGATGATTCTTGAACCACCTATCTCCCATTCTTGGAAGTTTTGTTGCAGCGGCAATTGACTCTTTTGTGACTGCAAAATTGAGAGACCCTACATGTGTTATCCTACCATCAAAACCAACTACAAATTGCATAGAAAGGCCGTCATCATGGCCTTGCAAACTCGATAGAAATGGTCCCCAACCAGCATGCAAGAACACTTCCCTACACTATGCGAAATTTGGAATGGCAAACAAGTCTACATAGGAGGAGGGTTCGTATCGCTTGGGCATTGTGACAGAGTTTGAATTCACCAAGAAAGGGTGAAATCGAGCCACACAGAGACACAAATTGGGCATGGTCTGAGTGTAATTGGAACAGAGTGCGAATTTTACCAAGCAAGGGTGCAAACATGCCAAGAAATGGCATGGGTTTAACACAGTCTGAGTGTGATTAGAACAAAGGGAGAATTCGGTAGAGGTTGGGTGAGATTCCTTAACGCAGGGCAGAGAAAATGGCAAGGGAAAATGAAACAATAGAGTGCCCAGCTTAGTTTTGGATGCTCTTATGGTGGAGTACGTTGCCCACATGTGCATGCGAGCTGCCATGTGTGGTAGATTCGAATTCGATGGAAAGCTTGGGAGCAATGGAGTGGTGCATACTTAGATCAATGTCCAAGTCTTTTGACTTGGACATTTGATCATAACCATATGAAGCATCTATTAATCAATGCATGGAACCAATGTAATTAAATATAATTAAATTCTAGTTACATGGAATCTAGGACAGTTACTGGTATGCAATGCAATGACACTTCAAACGACAGTTCATCCGGCACCTCATATGGTACTTCATCTGGTACCCCTGTGTTAAGTGAATTTTCGCCTCTTTTAATGGACAATCTGCAATTTTGAAGTGTTTTTGACAACCATAGTGGTTAATGAGCAGAGGCAGAGTGCTCCATGCTTACTCATTCTTCTTGTATATGACATATAGTGTCAAAACCTATAATGAACGGGTTATAGAAAATATAAAACATGTATTTTCAAACCTACAGTATGCAGCTTGTAATGGAAGATAACCAATAAAAAGTGGTCTTTTAAGCATGAGTTCAATAATGTATAGCACACAGGAGTTAAGCATTTAAAAATAACATAACTATCAATGTAATAACCTGTATCATGGTAATAATACAAAAATTCTTTCAAAGACTCTTTTCTCTAGGAAATAATCATTTGTCATCTCATGAACCCCTCCCCCACACTTAAGTATTGTGACACCTCACAATCAAAAGTATAGGAAAATATTCAGTATCCCCCAATAGCCGAAGATTTACAGTATGTCAAGTGTAAAGATGAAATTTCACAGATTGGTCTGACGAGACAGTTAGGAGATGGCCCCACCTATAGGATAAGAGATCCTATATATAGATAAGAAGAGGTAGGCAAGAGAGTTTCAAGATAGTTTTAGAGTCATTTCCCAATGGCAAGTTGATGAGATTCATTAACCTTATCTTAACCACACATACTCCATGTCAGCTTTGTCTGCAAGTAATGTCGTACATCAGGACAAGTTTAGATTTATTATTTATTTTTGTCAGATCATCATCCTCGCTAGGTAGAATGCCCCACTGCTAGCAAGCCTGTTCAGTAATCCGGTGGGTTTACCTAGTCATACCACAGGCCGGTACCCACTGCCTGTAGACCTGTTCAGTATCCCGACTAGTTAGCCTCTTAAACCCTCATAGACTGGCCCTCCATCCTTTAAGATGTTAGTATAATATTTTTTATGCAAGAAGATGGGGGAACAACTCTGAAACAACTTTTTCTTTCTTTTTTCTTTTTAATTGGGATGGTATTTATGTTCAAGGATGACTTTTCGTTATATTGCTTAGTGATTGTCATGATGTAAGGGGCACTTAAGAGAACGTGGCTTATCTAAAGATATGATATAATGAAGCTATTTAGTGTGTAGTGGATGGTACCATCAAGAAACAACAGAAAGGTATCTCTAAGCTCAACTCACTTTCTTCTTTTGTAATTATTATGATGTTTCCATGACTAACTGCTAATGAGACCTCCCTATTACTCTTTGATAAAGACACTTGACTTACTTACTCAGGTTTCTTGGAAAAATTGTACGAGAGACCTCTGGGCTTGATATTTATGGTATCACTTCCTTATACAGTCGTGAAGAGTTTCAAGAGAAACTACTTTAGAATGCCATAAAAATGATAATTTTTCAAAAACATGGCTAATTGCAGTAAGTCACTATTCATTTGATCCTTGAAATGGTGTACTCCCGGTGAAATAATTACTTACAGAAATATCTATAATTGCCTTATTAACAAAATACAAAAAATATTTACATATATACAGTAGGAAACTCAGAAAAAATTTCAAGAACAAGGGGGGACTTCCCCATCTACTAAGGACAATGCCTTGTCAGCTGCCATGACTTGTAGAAAATCTTCTCTGGAAATGGGCTTATGATAAAACTTAAGTCGGTGTCCATTTACCACAAAGGAGACTTGTCCATCGTCAATTTTTTTAATTTTTACAACTCCATTTTCATATACAGTGTCTACCTTGTAAGGGCCCAACCAATGGGTGGTAAGTTTGCCTTTGAAGGTTTTGAACCGGGAATCAAACAACAGGGCCCAACCAATGGGTGGTAAGTTTGCCTTTGAAGGTTTTGAACCAGGAATCAAACAATAGGGCCCAATCACCAGACTAGAAGTGCTTCTTTTTAATAAACGTGTCATGTCGCTTGCTCCTCTGGTTTTGGACCAATATTGTCCATTGGATGGCATCTTTCCTTATCTCATCCAATTCATTCAATTGTAGGGCTCGTTGCTTCTGAGCCTCATCCAGGTTCAATCCTAATTTTGCGGCAATACGGAAGGTCCTTACTTGGAATTCTATTGGTAAAGGTACTTGTTTCCCGTACACTAGCTCATAAGGGGTATGCCCGGTGGTATTTCTCCAGGTAGTTTGGTATGCCCACAAAGCCTCTGGGAGCCTATCTGCCCAATATCAGTGATGTAACTGAATAGTCTTGTTCAATATGGCTTCCAGAACTTTGTTTGTGGATTCTACCTGACCATTGGCTTGCGGGTGGTATGGAGAAGATTTACAATGTTTAATCCCATATTTCTTTGTTAGCTCTTTCATCAGCTTGGAAGTGAATTGAGTGCCTTGGTCGGTAACAATTTCATGAGGGACAACGAAGTGGGTAAATATGTCTTCATAGATAAATTCGACAACAGACTTCTCTGTGGCCCTAAATATGGATTTTACCTCTACCCATTTGGTGACATAGTCCGTACAAACCAAGATATAGTTCTTCCTACGGGACATGGGTGAAATTGGTCCTACAAAGTCGAGGGCCCATTTTTAAGGTTTCTATCATAACTTGGGCCTATAAAGGCATTTCGGCAGCTGACGTAGGTCTACCTATCCTTTGGAAACTATCACAACTTCTCACATACTTGGCAGCATCTTTGAAAATGCTAGGCCAATAGTAATCTAAATGTAACACCTTATATGTTGTACGTTTGTCAAAGAAATGGCCACCACATGGTCCATCATGACAACTTCGTAGTATTTCAAGTACCTCATCCTCTCAGACACATCTACAAATAATCAAATCAGGGCCTGTGCGAAAAAGATCATGACCAACCCAAGAGTAATTAGCACTCTGTGTAATAATTTTCCTCTTTTCATGAGGTGACAAATGAGATGGTAACTTCCTAGTGGCCAAATAGTTTTCCATATCTGCAAACCATGGGGTATTGACAGAGAGGGCAAAGAGATGCTCATATGGGAAACTATCATCTACAAGGATGTCATCATCCTCATTCTTTATTTGGGAAAGAAAGTCAGCTACTACATTATCCTTTCCAGGTCGATCAAGAACAATAATATTAAATTCTTGCAATAACAAGAGCCACCTAGTCACTCGGCCATTAGTTATAGGTTTGTTCATGAGAAACCTAATGGCGGAATGATCGGTGTGTACAAATACTTCATAACCTGTAATGTAATGACAAAACTTGTTAATAGATTGAACAACTACCAAGAACTCCTTATCGGTGACTGTATAGTTCAATTTGGCAGGGGACAAGTTCTTGCTTATAAAATAAATGGAATAGGATTGTTGGTCTTCTTTCTGCCCTAATACCCCTCCGATTGCAATGTCAGAGGCATCAGTGGATATATGAAATGGGAGAGTCCAATTGGGCCCTCTAATAATTGGTGTCACAGACAGCTTGGATTTTAGGGTTTCAAAGGCAGTTTGACAGTGCTCAGTCCAAACAAAATCAACATCTTTTATCAATAATCCAAACATAGGCGCAACAATCTTTGTAAAATTTTCAATAAACCATCGATAATATCTGGCATGTCCAAGAAATCTTCTCACCTCTTTCTGAGTCTTGGGGGGTGGAAGTCTAATAATGACCTCAATATTTGCAGGATGGACTTTTATTCCTTCAGATGAAACATGATGTCCTAGAACCACTCCTTCAATTCGCAACATTTTGCATTTTTCATGACTTAGGGATAGGTTCATTTCCTAGCATCTAATGAGGAATTTTTCTAAGTTGTCTAAGGCTTCCTGGTATGTGTTGCCATAAACTGTGAAGTCATCCATGTAGAACTCTACACAATCATGAATAAGATCAGCAAATATCCCTAATATTGCTCATTGAAATGTGGCAGGAGAATTACACAATCCAAATGGTAAGACCCTATAGGCATAGGTGCCCCAAGGACAGGTAAAGGTAGTCTTGTCCTAGTCCTTGGGTGCTATAAGAATCTGATTGTACCCGCTGTACCCATCTAGAAAGGAAAAATACTTCTTTCCGGACAAGGTATCTATAACTTGGTCAATGAAAGGAAGAGAAAAGTAGTCTTTCAGAGTGGCCTTATTGAGTTCCCGGAAATCAACACAAATTCTCCATTTCCCGGTCACTTTATTTGGAACCACTACTAGCGGGGATACCCACTTATTGTTGGAGATGGGATAGATAAATCCAACATTTAACAACTTTTGGATTTCCTCCGTGACTATGTCTTTGAGTGTTGGGTTCATCGTTCTTTGGGGTTGCCTAACAGGTGTTACTTCCCCCTGGGTATATATGTGATGGATACATGTATCAAGGTGTATACCCTTCATGTCAGTGTATTACCAGGAAAATGCTCATGATTGTTCTTTAAGGATATATACTAACTATTTTTGTTGGTCTGTATCTAGCCTGGAGTTTATATGTAAAAAATTCCCTAGACTAATCTCATAGGGCATAGTATAAGACATGGCAGACTCATCTATTTCGAAAATAAAAGATGTCGAAGACAAAACAGATGGATCTAATTGTTCTTGAAATTCTTCCCCAAACATGTATGCAAATTGGGGAAAAGACTGTGGAAAATTCACACATGTAATAGCATAAATGAATTGGTTTAGCACATTTTCTGGTGTATGCTCTTGTAGTGCCCTTGCATGGTCACTAGGCAATACGGGTTCTTCCCAGTCTTCGTTCTCGTATGGAAATTCAAGCCACCATAGATTTTCCATAATAGGTTGAGCTAGAGGGTAAATGGTGAGCTTCTAGATAGAGAGACCATTCGAGATGGTCATTTCTCCTTCTCTACAACCAATAAATGCATTGGTTGTGGCTAGCCAAGGTCTTCCCAAAATAACGGGATGGCCTCGGGCAGGATCCTTTGAATGAATAACAAGAAAATCTATGGGTTACTCCCATGAGGCTAGAGTAACCATGACATCATCTAAAATCCCTTCAGGTATAACCCTAGTATTATCTGCTAATTCCAAAATGGTTGGGGTAGGCCGAAGAAGAGGTTGTATCTGTAATTGTTCCAAGGTAGTAGTGGTCATAACATTGATGGCTGCCCCTAGTACTATGAGAGTGTTTCCAAGGGAGACCTCCTTAATGGTTATGGTCACTACGGGGTTTCCTGAATTCCCATACTTTTCTAGCTTTGGCTGCTCTGATATGTACTCAGAGAGTCCTCCTACCAAATGTACTATAGGAGGGTCCTTTTGCTTCCTACCTAGCTTCTTGATACACAATTTTTGACTACCTTACTATAGATTGGAATGTCTTTAATGGCTTGAAGTAGAGGAATCTTGACACAAATATTTTTCAATTCATTAAGAATGTCAAATTCCGGTTGGGTGGTAGGTTTCTCGATTACCAATCGGTCTGGATAAGGAGGGACCTTCATAATTTGTGAAGGTTCATTTTGGGGAAGCTTGGGTACTTGATTCTTCGGGATAATAACATCTTCCCACCTAGTGTCATCCATGGGTTGTTGGGTGGTTTTTTCTTCTTCTTCTTCCTGGATGACTTCTGAAGGTCTCTGCCTATCTAGAACTTTTCTTGATCTTAGTTGAATTTCCTGTAATGGAACAGGAGTAATAACATATGTCGGGAAGGCCTGCATCTCAACATTGTTAAGAGGTTGAGGGGGCTTATTATTGGGATTCGTCACTGGATGTGCCAGTAATAGTGTCGGTTTTGGGGAGATTTCATTTTGATATTGTAGAGGTTGTTGTTGTGGGATAGGAGGCAAAGGTCGTGGAAAAAAACCTAGCAGAAGTTGCGGAGTGTTTGATGAGAACTGAGGATAAGGATGGTTGTACATAGGGATAGGTGGAGCTTGAGGGTTTCCTTGGTTCTGTCCTCCCCTCCATCCTTGAATCCAAGGATGTTGGTACTGAGTGGACCATTTTTTCCAACCTGGTGAGTTCCACTTTTGTTGTTGATAATAGGGTGGAACTTGGGACTGTAGATTCGAGTATGTGGGTTGATTCCTAGGCTGCCATGGCCTCCTAGGTGGATAAGAAGACTCCCCAGGGTCTCCACTCCTATAGATGGCTAATAAACCTGGAAATGATGGACATTTTTCAGTCACATGGTCTTCTGTACAGAAGCCACAAACTGAAATGTTATCTAATGGGCAATCCCTTGAGGAATGCTTCCTCCTTCATCTTGGGTAATATATGCTCATTACTGCATTTTCCTCCTCCTGTTTCTTTTTGAGTTTAAGGGTATCCAACTAGGAACCTATTGTGTTTAGGATGTCTATCTTGAAGTTTTCTAGAAGGTTCCCTATCTCTTCTCTTGTAATGCCACCTGAACTAATTGGTTTTAAGCTTCTATTGTAAGGGTCCCGAACATTCTTCCCTGTTTTGGCTCTACTCCTTGAGTAGTTTTTACACATTTCACGTATTTCAGCAAATGGTTTATGAGAAATATCACCTAATTCCATCAAGTTAAGCACCTCTAAATATTCTTATGAAAATCCCTTAAGGAAAAGATCCCTAACTGCATCCTCTGGGAGGTCATGGTATTTTGACTTCTGGGAGATATAACCAAATGTTTCCATATAGTCTTCAAGTGTAACATACCCACTACGAAAATTAAAATTTTCATCGATTCTTCGAGGATAAAAATCCTCAAAATACTCACGGGGGCCTAGCATTAGCTATTTCCTCATATGTTCACCTCCATGTGGTTGTGGTTCATAATTACGGTCTGAACCAGTAAGGCGTCTCTTCGCACTTCGCAACTCAGTGCTACCAGAACGTCGAGTCTTTTGACTCTGCAAACCCCGAAGCTTGAAACAGTGAAACGCCAAACCCCAACAGGGCTAGCGAATGGAAAGTTTCCCTCCAAAGGGAGATCGATGGTCGTAAGCCTCCCCTGATTCAACGGTATGGATCCTTCCGAGGTTTCGGTATTCGGGAGTTCGAAATGCAATGACTCCAAGACTCTTTGTCATTCAAATCTCTGAATTCCATTATGGGAATTCGTATAAGAGATCGACGGCTCTTAAGAGTGTGGATCCAATGGTCCATGGGATTTCAGGACTTTTCCCTGAACTCTGACCCCTCACCACGTGTCTCCTTTGATGGATGGTCTAGATTCCTTCGAGACTTCTCTTTTCTATTACCAAGCACGTCGGGAGTTCGGGTATCGAGATTTCACGATTTTCAAAGGCAAGGTTTCTTGCCCTTTGGTTTCCCGGATGCCAAAATGCCGAAACGTCGACCGGTAGCCACGTGTCCCTCCGATGGACGGCGGTGACCCTCAGCCAAGATCAATGGTTGAGATATTTTTTGGGATGATCAATGGTCATGATCCAATCCCAGCTTTCCTTAATCTCATTCACACCTCACGCCATTTCGGGGTTTCGGTGATCGGGATTTCGTGACTCGCGAAGACAAGGGTTCTTTCCCTTTGGTTTCCTGGGTGCCGAAACGCCAAAGTGCTTACCAGCAGCCACGTGTACTCTATAGATGGACGATCGAGGTACTTCCATGGACCATGGGGATCTACGGTCCCAATTCCTTCATCTCTTTCAAGGGTAAAAAGGGTCGTGGCATTAAGGTCTGCGTCTCTTCCTCAAATCTAACGGTCATTACAGACCTTGGAACCTTCGAGAGGATCACGTTCGTGCATTGCTTGCAAAGGCAGAGAGGGGTCAAGGTATTATCGTCCACGTTCCTTCCCCACATCTAACGATTGTTACCGACCTTGGATCCTTCAAAAGGATCTCGCGACACGTGGCCTCCCTTAATCGGACTGACCAGATCTATTTTGGGATTTCCACCATGGAGTGTCTCGATCTCTTGTCATCAGGACTCCCGAATTCTTGAAATCCGAAACCCTGATACCGACTCTTCTTTCAGGACTTTTGCCCCTGTTCATGAGGGCTTAACTCTCATGTATCTCCTGACAGATCCATCGACTGTCAGGTTTTCTAACTAATATATGGCAGTTCAGATCGTCCCATGTGGTGCACTCTCTCACTGCTCCCTGGACGTGGAAAAACCAACGGTCCAGATACTCTCACGGACCTTGGGGATCTACAGTCCTGATTTCTTCGCTACTCACGAAGATAAAGGAAAAGGGTTAAGGCATGTAACATCCTCATTTCTTCCTCCAACCTAACAGTCGTGAATTACCGTAGATCTTTCGATGGGATCTCGTCCGTCGATCGAAACCTATCCCTACATTGTTATTTCGGGATTTCAAGAGGATCATTATTCCTCGTACAGGGTTACTAAGACTTGCGCCTTCAAATCCTTTTCCAGGTTCTTGGTAAGCTCTCCAAGAAGGGTACCTCTGTGGGGAGGTCTATTCCGGGTATTCCTGGGGACGAATAAGGACATGGATCTCCCAAAAGCAGACTAGAGGTCCAAATTAATACAATATGCGTATATATATATATATATATATATATATAACATAAGCCATACGTGGTCCTTCCACTAAAAGCATGCAACCACCATTTATGATCAAAACACTACACAGACAGTCTTATACTCAAACCATTCACAAACTACACAGACTATGAGCATACATGTCAGCATATAAATTTCAAGATGCAATATGTAAACACTTATCAGAAATAACACCGGATGTGACTGCAACTGCTGAGAGGGGTTCTCATTTCCACCCAATCGAAGGCTCAGGGACTCCCAACAGATTTACCACTAGCCACCCCCGAGCTGAGACCACGATGCTACAAGACTACGTCTATGTTTGCCAGTGACTGAGAACGAAGGTTACTCTCCTTCTTCTCTGCTATCACTCACTCTGTATTTTTCCAGAGTTCTCTTCCTCTTTCCCTCGTGTCTCCCCTTGATCACCCACACTTCCTGCCTTTTCTCTGTTCGACGAGGTTGCGTGTGGCACGATTTTCCTCGCAGTGGTCAGGTATGAGGACTCTACGGATGGGCGGTTCACCCCCATCCCTCATTACTCATGAGGAGCCCTTTACCTACCAATCCTGACGAGTCATTTAATTCGGGGCCAACGAGCCACTCTTGGTTCTCCAGGCCAGTGAATTCCAAATACGGTATTGTTTTTGGTGGAAGTTAGCGCCACCATTCTAGGTGCCTTCCACCGCCTTTCTTCAGCCATCATGGTCTCTTTTTCAGCACATCCCCTCTCAGCAATCCTGTAATATATATATAATATTATTCACATTCATCGACCTTTCTCACAAGGTCCATTCACATCACACATTCACATTTTTGGGTTTGCCATATCTCTTGGCCAGTATAGTTATTTTTACAAACTGGGGGAAATAGGGTGTTACAATTCCCTCCCCCTTAAAGGAACATCGTCCTCGATGTTCTATCTATCAACTTGACATGCATGTAGAGGTGTAAACAAAATCAGATATGCCCGTTTCATAGCATCCTCCATTTCCCATGTAGCCTCATCTGGGCCAAAATGTCTCCACTGCACCTTGACCTGTGCAATGGTTCGGTTCCGGAGTGGGGTTTCCTTTCTATCCAGTATGCATTGGGGTTCTGGTAGAAATTCTCCCTCTGGTTCCACCTGGATCACAGACCAGTCAATTATATGATTAGCAACATGTACATATTTCTTCAATAATGAAACATGGAAAACATAATGTGCTTTTATTGTGGGAGGAAGTGCTAGCCTATAGGCTACAGGTCCCACTCTATCTAGAACCTCAAAGGGTCCACAATACCGAGGTGCCAACTTGGCACAAGCTCCCATTTTCAGGGAACTCTTCCTGGGCCTAACTCTAAGATATACATGATCTCCCGCTTTGAACTCTCTTGGAGTTCTCTTTTGGTCGGCATAACTTTTCTATCGGTTTTGAGCGACCTTCAGGTTTTGTTTCATCTGAGTCACTTGTTGTTCCATTTATTTCAACATGTCAGGTCCAAAAGAAATCTTGTTTACGAGATTACTCTAGCTGACTGGAGTGTTACATGGTCTACCATAGAGGACTTTGAAGGGACTCATCTTTAAGGATGCTTGGTAGCCGTTGTTGTAGGCAAATTCTACCAGTGGCAGGTAGTCCTCCCACTTCTTGGGTTGATGCATTACATGCATTCTTAGCATGTCTTCAAGTATTTGATTCACTCTTTCTGTCTGTCCTTCAGTTTGAGGGTGATAGGCGGTGCTAAACCACAACTTGGTCTCTAAACCAGCCATCAGTGACTTCCAAAAGTTGGAAGTAAATTTTGTATCTCTATCAGACACGATCTCTTTCGGCATACCATGCAGTCTGAATATCTCCTTCATGAATAACTGGGCGATATCGATTGCTTTGCAAGTTGATTTGACAGGGATGAAATGAGCAGACTTGCTCAATTTATCCACCACTGCCATAATGGCGTCATTCTGTTTGGTTGAGGTTGGTAATCCAGTGATGAAATCCATGGAGATGGTTTCCCAATTCCATTCTAGGATTGGTAAAGGTTGCAATAATCCTGCTGGGTGTCGATGTTCTGCTTTAACCTCCTGGCACTATATGCATTTGGCTAAGTACTCGTCTATGTATTTCTTCAATCCAGGCCAATAAAATTGTTTCCTGGTGGCAGTGATCATTTTCTGGTATCCTGGATGACCAGTATAGGGTCTTTTATGTAGTTCATCCATAATGAACCTCTTCAAGTCATCACAATTTGGAATATAAAATCTACTTTTGTAAGTGAGCAGACCTCCTTCGGTCATCTGGTAGCCTTCATATTTTTCTCCGACAGGTCCTTGCTATAGGTACATGGTCATGGTATGGATGAAGGGATATGTTTCTTGTGCATTCCTGATTCTTTCCTTGACATCTGTCTCACAGGTGCTCACCGCTGCTAGGTGAATTATTTTCATACTTCTGCTAAGGGCATCGACCACCCTATTTTCCTTTCATTTAATGTGTTTGATTTCGAAATCAAACTCTCTAAGGAGGGCCATCCACCTAGCTTGTTGTAACACACCCATTATCATAGTTTTAAAAATTTTGGGTTAATCTCCCACAAATGAGAAATCTCCAGAAACCGGCATTTGCGAAATGCCAATCCCTGGTTAAATATCGGGATTCGGGGTTTCGGGGGTTACGATGTTCGAGGGTCCCTATCCTCTCAAATCCCCGATCACCGACGGAGCAAATTTCCGATGCGCCCCTTGGGTGCCTCAACCCCGCTTGATTAAGCCTTTGGTCCATACGACCGGTTCCTATATGACCATACGACAGCTTCTCCCGATCGGAATTCCCGATCCTCCGATTCTCTGTGTGCTCCTAGCATGTTAGCCTTTCGGGCTAAGTCCTGGTCCATACGACCACAACATTCACAAGACCACAGTATTAATTCTTGTCGGGGCTTGGCGCCTTTCAATGTCATGGCGCACAAGTCCTCTGGACTCTCGACGCGCCTTTACACTGGCTAGCCCCCTTGGCTATACCATGGTCCATGTGACCACTTATCATATGACTGCAGCCGTATAACCTTCCATCGGGGTTTCGGCATTTGCGATGACACAAAACACCTATACCCGGGGCTCGCGATATCCCGATCCCCGACTCTCTTTGGATGCTCGCCACGTGTCCCTTGTATCAACGGCCCATGATGGTATCGGGATTTCGCATATCGCGGTTTTGTAATGTAAGGGTTTCATGTCCTTGAAATCCCCGATACACCGATTCCCGATTTGCTGAACTCCGACTTTCTGGGATCTCTCGCCACGCGTCCTCGCTGATGGACGGTGTTGATCCCATCAGGAAATCGCGGATCGCGATTTCCTGTTGCACAATTTCCTTACCATCGAAAACTTCCGCTGAAAAAAACTCCGACGGCGCCCAATCCCTTGCCACCTGTCCTCGCAGACGAACGGCCCAGATTGATTCTCGGGGTTTCGGGACTTATGATGTCTTGGTCCTCATGGCCTCGAGAACTCCTATTTTCCGATCCATGACTCTACGGGATCCTCTGACATGCGTCTTGTACAATGGACGGTCCAGATCTGATCGGGAAATCGCGTATCGCGATTTCATTATGCACGGTTCTATACTCCCCAAATCTTTGATGGTAAAAATCCCGACGCCTCCCAAACGTTGACACGTGTCCTGCCGAGATCAACGGCTAGGATCTGTTCTCTGCACACTAGAGTTTAACTCCGGCGCATCTTCTCGAGATCTGACGGTTGTCAGGACTATGATCCAAGATCCGACAGTTCAGATCATTTCCTCGCATGCCTACCCCTGCGCTTAACCCCTGTGCAGCTTCTCCAGATCCAACGGCTGACGGGTAATTGGACCGAGATCTAACAGTCTAGATTCGTTCGTTTGGGTCTTGGAGTTTACGATCCCAATTTCTCGTTGCTCACGATGATAGAGGACAAAGGGTCAAGGTATGTAACGCCTTCGTTACTTCCGTCAATCTAATGGTCGTGAAAGACTATGGGTCCTCCGATGAGATCTCATCCGTCGATTTATTTCGTCTCACAACACTACTATCTTGGAACCTTAATAGGATCATTCCTCCTCGTACAGGGTTAATAAGGTCTGTGCGTTCGAGTCCCTATTCTGGGTTCTTGGTGAACTTTTCCGAGGAGGGAATCTCTGTGAAGAGATCCTTACCGGGGCATTCCCCGGAACAGATAAAGGGAGACAGCTTCCTGAGAGCGGCTAGGCATGATTAGATTCATTTATCAACGTAAGTCAAGCACGGTTTCCTCGGTGTTAAGCATATATCGACTCATTCGTATCAAGCACTACGAGGACATTCTCACGCTGAAATCATTTACTATCTCATGGTTATATGAGCTAATATC
>ML788032.1:56144-66484 GCA_009831015.1 Picea engelmannii | reverse complement strand
ACTATTCTGTTGTCGGTGTGGACAATCTCTCAATAGATGTTCTTCCCCGCAACCCCAGCATTTCAAAGGTTCTCTCTTTGGGTTATCAGTCTTCACTGATATGGGTCCAGAAGTTTTATTTCCGCTCAAGGAGGGAAAATTCTACTGGTGCATACTCTGGGCTGGGAAGCTCATTCTTAGGTTCTTCTTATAGTTCTTAAATCCTGGGGATTTAATTCCCTTTTTCTGAAATCTTGAACTATTCTTTTGTTTCCATCCTTCGCGAGGTTCTGCTCGATGCCCAAACTGTTCATGACAATAGGTTTCCTTTCCAATAGTGCCTTATAGAGTCTTTGGCTCATAAAATTCAATTCTATTCCGATAGTCCTTAGGTAGTCCACTAATGAAGCGTTGCACCTTTTCCTTTTCTACCTTGATATAGAGTACATACCTCAACAAATCGAGGAATTTGTTGACATATTCTTCTATAGTAAGTTGTCCCAGTTTGAGTTCATAAAACTCTTTAGTCTTTTTGACAAAATATTTTTCCGACAGATACTTCTTCCAGAAGTACTTCTCAAACCGTTCCCAAGACAGGTCCTCTTCACGAACCCCTTTCACGTTCTTAAGGTCTTCCCACCAAATGAAAGCCTTTCCATTCAAGTTGAAGGTGGCCACTCGGGCCTTCATATTTTTTGAAAAGTCATGGACTCTGAAATACTTCTTTAGTCCAAGTAGCCAGGCCTCTACTTCCTCTCCCTTCTTTATTTCACCGTCGAAGGAGGGTGGTTTGGCCTTTCTAAATTCTTTGAATTTTCGACCTTTGGAAGACTTTTTCTTCTTCTGTTTTCTTCGGGGATAGGAACTGGTTCTGCTGCTAGAAGAGCCCTCTAAATCGCCAGCTTCCTTCTTAGAGGAATCATATGACGCTTGTCCTTTACCTCTGGGGTGGACCTTTTTCGAGGTGCTCCTCTCAATGTGGCCACTGATATGACCATGTTTCTAAGTTTCAGGTTCAAGCTACATTTGTCTTTATAGATCGGATAACCTCTGCAGTAAAACAGTGTTAATTTATGTTTGCTTTTCTTGTTCTTTCATCATCCTTTCATTTTCAGCCTTGCAGCTTTGTAATTTGACCATGAGACTCCTCACAGTCTCGGCTAGATCTGGAGGGGTCCCTACTACCCTTGTTTCATCAGACTCTTCTTCTCTATTGTGGGAGCCCTCTCCCACTTTATGGTGAGTCACCATACTATGTGTTGATAAATTCTCGTGGTTGATCTTCCGCTTGTGTGCAAAGACGAATGTTTGTTGTTATTCAATAGTTAGATACATTTTTATAACCCACACAAAATTCATATTTCTTTCACATGCATACACAGTCAGGTTTTCATTTCGGACTTTGACCTTTTTTAATTAAGAGGGTTAAGATAGAGGGTTACTCTTTTTAAGAGTGTTCCGAACGGAGCTTATGCGCAACTCGTTCATGAGCCTAAGCAAGCCGAGTGTTGTAACCATGCTCTGATACCAATTTGTAACACACCCACTACGAAAATCAAAAATTTTGTCGATTCTTCGAGGATGAAAATCCCTGAAATACTCACGGCGGCCTAGCGTCAGCTAGTTCCTCATATGTTCACCTCCATATGGTTGTGGGTCACGACTACGGGCTGAACCAGTACGGCATCTCTTCTCACTTCACAACTCAGTGCTACCATAACTTCGATTCTTTCGAATCTGCAAACCCCAAAGCTTGAAACAGCGAAATGCCGAACCCTGACAGGGATAGCGAATGGCAAGTTTCCCTCCAAAGGGAGATCGATGGTCGTAAGCCTCCCCTGATTCAATGGTATGGATCCTTCCAGGGTTTCGGTATTCGAGAGTTCGAAATGCAATGACTCCAAGACTATTTGTCATTCAAATCTCCGAATTCCATTATGGGAATTCATGTAAGAGATCAACGGCTCTTAAGAGTGTGGATCCAACGGTCCACGGGATTTTGGGACTTTTCCCTGCACTCTGACCGCTCACCATGTGCCTCCTTTGATGGATGGTCTAGATTCCTTTGGGACTTCTCTTTGCTATTACCAAGCATGTCGGGAGTTTGGGTATCAGGATTTCATGATTTTCAAAGGCAAGGTTTCTTTCCCTTTGGTTTCCCGGATGCCGAAACATCGAAACGTCGACCGGAAGCCACATGTCCCTCCAATGGATGGTGGCAACCTTCAGCCAAGATCAACGATCGGGATCTTTTTTGGGATGATCAATGGTCACGATCAAATCCCAGCTTTCCTTAATCTCATTCACACCTCACGCCATTTCGGGGTTTCGGTATCAGGATTTCGCGACTCGCAAAAACAAGGGTTCTTGCCCTTTGGTTTCCTGGGTGCCGAAACGCTGAAGCGCTTACCAGCAGCCACGTGTACTCTATAGATGGACGGTCCAGGTACTTCCATGGACCATGGGGATCTACGGTCCCGATTCCTTTATCTCTTGCAAGGGTAAAAAGGGTCGTGGAATTAAGGTTTGCATCTCTTCCTCAAATCTAATGGTCATTACAGACCTTGGAACCTTTGAGAGGATCACATTTGTGCATTGCTTGCAAAGGTAGAGAGGGATCAAGGTACTATCGTCCATGTTCCTTCCCCACATCTAATGGTTGTTACTGACCTTGGATCCTCCGAAAGGATCTCGCGACACATGGCCTCCCTTAATCGGATGGACCATATCTATTTCAGGATTTCCACCATGGAGTGTCCCGATATCTTGTCATCAGGACTCCCGAATTCTCGAAATCCGAAACCTCGATACCAACTCTTCTTTTGGGACTTTTTCCCTTGTTCACGAGGGCTTAACCCTCATGTATCTTCTGACAGATCCATCGATTGTCGGGTTTTCTAACTAAGATCTGGTGGTTCAGATCATCCCAAGCTATGCACTCTCCCATTGCTCCCTGGACGTGGAAAAACCAACGATCCAGATACCCTCATGGACCTTGGGGATCTATGGTCCCGATATCTTCGCTACTCACGATGATAAAGGAAAAGGGTTAAGGCATGTAACGTCCTCATTTATTCCTCCAACCTAACGGTTGTGAATGACCACAAATCTTTTGATGGGATCTCATCTGTCGATCGAAGCCTATCCCTACGTTGTTATTTCAGGATTTCAAGAGGATCATTCTTCCTCGTACAGGGTTACTAAGACTTGCGCCTTCAAATCCTTTTCCAGGTTCTTGGTAAGCTCTCCAAGAAGGGTACCTATATGGGGAGGTCTATTCCGGGTAGTCCTGGGGACAAATAAGGACATAGATCTCCCAAAAGCATACTTGAGGTCCAAATTAATACAATATGTGTATATATATATACAAATATATCTATAACATAAGCCATACGTGGTCCTTCTAGTAAAATCATGCAACCACCATTTTTTATCAAAACACTACACAGACAGTCTTATACTCAAACCATTCACAAACTGCATAGACTATGAGCATACATGTCAGCATATAAATTTCAAGATGCAAGATGTAAACACTTATCAGAAATAACACCGGATGTGATTGCAACTACTGAGAGGGGTGCTCGTTTCCACCCAACTGTAGGCTCAATGACTCCCAACGGATTTACCCCTAGCCACCCCCGAGCTGAGACCACGATGCTGCGAGACTGCGTCTCTGTTTGCCAGTCACCGAGAACAAAGGTTACTCTCCTTCCTCTCTGTTATCACTCACTCTATATTTTTCCAGAGTTTTCTTCCTCTTTCCCTCGCATCTCCCCTTGATCACCCACACTTCCTGCCTTTTCTTTGTTCGTCGAGGTTGCTTGTGGCATGATTTTCCTCGCAGTGGTCAAGTCTGAGGACTCTATGAAGGGGCAGTTCACCCCCATCCCTCATTACTCATGAGGATCCCTTTACCTACCAATCCTGACGAGCCATTTAATTCGGGGCCAGCGAGCCGCTCTTGGTTC
Organism: Picea engelmannii; assembly: GCA_009831015.1. Classification (NCBI taxonomy): domain Eukaryota; kingdom Viridiplantae; phylum Streptophyta; class Pinopsida; order Pinales; family Pinaceae; genus Picea; species Picea engelmannii. The sequence continues at coordinate 62,534 of ML788032.1, read as the reverse complement.
TCCGGGCCAGTGAAGTCCAAATACGGTATTGATTTTGGTGGAAGTAAACGCCACCATTCTAGGTGCCTTCCACCACCTTTCTTCAGCCATCGTGGTCTCTTTTTCAGCACATCCCCTCTCAACAATCCTGCAATATATATATATATATATATATATATAATATTATTCACATTCATCGACCTTTCTCACAAGGTCCATTTACATCACACATTCACATTTTTGGGTTTGCCATAGCTCTTGGCCAGTATAGTTATTTTTACAAACTGGGGGAAACAGGGTGTTACATCAAGGGTCTCATCTTCTATCTGTTGGACTTTAAATATGTCATTACAAGACTCTTTGGTCTTGCAGTAGTCTTGGTACTTCTTAATAAATATGTCGTTCATGGATTCCCAAGACCTAATGTTGGATTCTCCCAATCCCATGAACCATCTTAATGTAGAGTCTTTGAGGGTGGCAGGAAAGAGTTTTAATTTTTGGGCATCTTGCACATAGTTGTAGCTCCTGCACAATATGTAAAATTCAAATAAGAAGGTGTCTGGATCGTCACTATTTTTACCATAAAAGGTAGGCAGTACTGAGAGAGGAATATTCTTCATGTTGACATTTGGAGTGGTGTCTAAAATCGGAAATCTGAAAGTAGTTTCGGTTTGGTTTCCAGTTTCTTCTTCCTCCCCGTTTCTTACATTGTTATGGTCCTCCTGATCACCCATATTGGCTTGGTTTCCAAAAAGAGAGTACCTAAGTGGTTTTATCTTTGAAGAGAGCAAAGTTTCTCTTTGATGAAAAGGTCTACCTACCAATTGGATGTTTGGGAATCTACTCGAGCCGGTTGAGATTATCGGTGCCAAATTTTCTATGTCAATTTGTGATCCAAGTGGATATCGGTGGCCACCCACCTTTTCCGACTGGCTCAAAATAGTTTTCTAGAAATTTTGGCAATTTACTATTTTTAGCAGGTTTTAACTTCTGGGGCCATTTTGAGGGCCTAAATGAGGGATTTTCTAGATCTAGGTTCTCAATGATAGTTGAAGGCATAATTGAGCCCCCAAAATGAATCTCCTCGACGATACCTTTCCAACGCACTATCATACACCTAAAATGGAGATCGTATGAAAAAGTTACGACCCCGGGAAGTTGATGTACTAACTTACCCAAACGGGGCCCACATGAATTTTGACGCTTCATTTCCTAGGGTTAGATTTTTGGATGTCTAGGGTTTTTTTCATTCCTGTTTATTGTAAAAATTCCTTCAGAGCCTCATTGTAATCATCTTCTTGCGAATGCGAGTAGCCGTCACATCTCTTCTCAGAGATAAGCTGCCACCATTCTAGCGAGTCTTTCACTCTATATTTTTACAGTCTATGTACATTTCTTTCATTAATAGAAATTGTGTATTATTGTATATCTATGTTTATGGTTGCATCTCTGATGCATTTCTATTATATTATTGAATATTTGCGATATCTCTGTGCATTTCTTTATTATCTCTCCGCTCTCATTTTGTGTCGAAAATAATCCAGACCAGATCAATTTGAGAGATAATTACATTGGTTGAGCTACCAAACAAAAGATTCACCTGTTCAAGGTCTATGATATCTTCAAAATTAGGATTTCCTGGTGGTGGTGTAAAAGCAAAAGTTGTATGGTTTGGTTCTGCGAAAGGCTCGAGTGGTCTTGCCTCCTGTCCCAATATGTTTGATGCTTCAATTTCTTATTCTATAGTGCTCCCTGTGTTAGTCCCTTCAGAGACTATTTTATCTCTTTGGGTTGAGCTAGCTCTTATTTTTCGATATCGGTCTGCAAATTTTATAAGCAGAACATTCCTTCCCCCAAAAAGATCATAAGGAACCTTGGTTGAAAGGTCTGATTTAGATTTAATGTATCTACCTTATGGGTCTCTAGGCCTATTCATGAAAGAAAGAAATAATAAAAAGAAAAATCTACCATTTGATTCCAAGGTCTATTCATGAAAACAAACAAAAAACTACTATTGGGTTTGGGGAAACCTGCTATAGCAGATGCCCAGGTTCTTACCTTTCGTCTTAAAGTTCCGCCACCACCAAACTAATGCTAAGGTTTAGAAATGATCTAATTCCTAATTACTTCTTACCTTGAGACAACTCCCTGACAACAACGCCAAAATGTTAGGTGATTTATATGTACTAAAAAAGACACTAAACTACCCTCAATTAAATTGTCAACCTGGGGTAAGTAAACTTAGATTTGTATCAAAATATATGCCAAAGGTAAAAAGGTTGGTAGGAGTATAGTCTAACTATGGAAAGAAACTATCTAGGGCTAATGTACTCAAGCAAACCTATATAATGAAAAAAACTTACTAAGCAAATTGAAACTAGGTAACCTAAGTACTTTTGGGCCAAGGACTGATGGATAGTTCCTAAGAAAGCGAATGACAACTCTATGTAAAGCAAACTAGTTCATGACAGTAAGCAAAGGTAAACTACTAAGCAAATGATGAAAGCAAACTTCTTAACTTGCCAACCTACATTCAATGAACAACTACCCTATGAAAGCAATTAAATAAGCAAGTAAGCAAAAGCACCTATCTAACCTATTAAAGAAAATAGACAAGCAAGCAAAAACACCTAGCTAACCTACTAAATCAAAAGACAAGTAAGCAAAGGCAACTATCTATCGTACTAAAGCAAAGGGACAAGTAAGCAAATACTTCTCATTGAACAACTACCTAGCCTAAGAGGCAAGTGAACTAAATGCCTAATGCAAAACTATTTCTCTTGCGTGAAAGGAAATTTAAATGCTCCATGCAATGCATGAAAGGAAATCTATTCTATTGAAAGAAGGAAAGACTACCAACTAAACTTATGAAAACAAGAAACTATCTCTTCTAATCTATAAAAGCAAGAAACTATCTTTAATCTATGAAACACTCCAACGAGAATTTAACCATGACAAAGACAATGTTAAATAGCAGGCATATTCATGTACAAACCATCAACAACATAATGTGATTATTATTCCAATTCTACACTATGTAAGCAAAATAGGTTCATTCATAACTAAGAAATTCAATTGCATTTTAATTCTAAGGAAAAGAGATTGTGTAAAATGAAACTACACTATGTTTATTCTAACCATTCAAACTATAATAAGGAAATGATTAAAAACAGAAACTAAAAACTGATATTAAAAAGTAATCTAACAATTATATTAACCAACAACTAATTAAATGAAATCTGATATAAAATTGAAGTAAACAAGCTATAATAAAAAACTGAAATTAAATCTATCCATCCATCAAAATCCCTGTCAAAGAAACCCAAATTAAAACTCTGTTCTATCTAATTAAAATCTTGTTTTAAACTTACTTATAAAATCATAAAAGAAAGCACAATCTAACATCTAACTGCATGCGGGGTTAGTATAGTGAGAGAGAGACTTTCTAATTGAACACAAAGTTAGTATAGAGACTTACAAGCCTGTTCCTAATCTACCAAATCAACACATACTAACACATATCATCATCTATCCTGCAAAAGAGAAGTGAAACAGTGGGCTACAACAAATTAATTAACTAAATAAAAATACACATGTACAGGAAATAAAAAGACAATTTAAATTATGAAATGTATAAACAAGACACTAAACATCACTAGAATGTTGGTGGGCCCCCCAGCAAGTCGTGGCTACCCTCTACAAGCACACCACGAACTTCAGTAGGCCGAATTCACCATGAAAGTCAAAAACGCAGTTTTGGCACTATTCTAGCAATGTGAAAAATGAAAAACAGAGTACATTGAGTTTGTCTTCAATCTAATGGCTATTCTAATTGCTTAACAATCTAATGATCATCCTGGTAGTATTTATAGGTTTACAACCCAGGTGGTCGACCACAGGAGGGTTGAACCACCTCTAAATTCGGAAAATTACATTAAATGAGACCATAACTAACAAAACGGAGGAACCCAATAAGCGCCCTCTTTGGACAACTAAAATCAAGTTGTCTTGAGCTTAGTAGCTGGAGGGGGCGATGACAAACAAAATCCATGCACTCGATTTGTCCACCATTGGCCGCCAATACCATAACCGCCAACTTGCCTTGCGTTTTTGTGCAATACTGGGTGCCGGAATGAGTGTCGGATCAAGTACCAGAACAAGTGTTGGATCAAGTGCTGGAACAAGTGCCGGACCAAGAAACATGGTGTGTTTTTCCCTGTAACAGCAGAAAAACATGAATTAACTCTTGAAAACCATAAAATATGATAAATTAAACTTGATTGAATCATAAAACACAAATTATATGTACCTCATGTCGATTGTATCATTTTACCATAAAATTCTTCAAAAATCTCCTTTGAAAGATAAAAAACGCATATGTACATATGACAAAAAGTGTATAATAACGTCATGAAGATGATCATATCTCGGGCCCAACACACTTTCTAGGATTATTGATGACGATAGGTTAGGTCATCCATATTCAATATCATCCTCGTAGATGTTAGATGGGTTTGACATGGGCATGAATACTTTAGGAGTGCATACCCATACTGTCATTTCACTCTCAACAAAACGATTATGGGATGATGCCTTTACCGTCCAACAAATATCCATTTAATTTAGAAGGAACAATAGAGAGATTAAACTTTTAATGAACATAAACCTTAACAAAATCAAGGTTTAATGGACCCCATCATTCTCTAGTTCAAAATCAAGGTTATAGAAGAACAACCTTTGGATCTACAACTTTTGCAATAGTTAGTGCCTAAAAAACAAAGGTGCATATCTAGATGCTAACAGGACCTTTACTTTCATGGCTTAAATGATGTAACCCAACATTTAAATCAAAATATAGGTCCCAACTATTATGGTCAAACCAATCAAGTTAGCTTGTTATATTGGATCTAATAATGTAGATAAACATAATTCTCTCATAGGATCCATGGCCTGAAGTAATGATAGATATGTTCTAAATAACACAAAAATGCATAAGCACACCATAGTCATGATAAAGGAAATGGAAGAGATACGAGCTAAGGAATTTTACTTTGGATGTAATAAAAAATGGTATTGGTGGAAAAAATGTTCCAAAAAAAATACTATTCACCTCAAGAATAATGATAAGGATGAAGAGGAACCTCAATAGGATTTGCAAGAATAGTTTGAGTGCTCATTAAATAATGAAGCAAAATTTTTTATAGTTGTATTGGTCAATGTAAGAATACAAAAAAATGGTTTGTCCCGCAGTCTATGATTCATAGTTTATTAAAAACATTGATGCTTGTCTACCAAAAATGCAATTCTATCCTTTGTAGAGGATTGTGAACTTTTACTAGTACAAAGCCTATAGATGACACTTAATACTAGATAGACTTTGTAATACACGAAGACCTGAAATTAATGAAAAACATGCATATTGCGAGCTTCCTCTTTCTCCATTGGATAGGGATAAGAGTCTTGGGCCTCCCCAACCATGTCCAAATCTAGACGAATTTGATGAACATATCTTTTTCTTTTTTTTTCATAGGCATTTAACCAACATACATCTTGGCATTGAAAGCAACATATTGAAATCTCTTTGACAATTTTGAGATTTTCTAGTGCAATATATGCACTCTTCCTTTAAAGCATTGATTTTCCTCTTATGTTGTAATAGAGACTCCATGATAAAAATAGACCCTTCATTATGATTATCTTCCTGAACATGGATTCTACTAATAGATGAGAAGACAGAGGCCTGGTTCTCAGCAATTAGGTCCTCCTGTTTATGAATAAATTGATAGATTTATATTATTTTACAATAGGAGTAGTGTCCAGGTTGGCTATGGCTTTCCATGCTACCTATAAACTAGAGATATTACAACCAATTTGGGTGAATAAAAGAAAATTCCCCTTCAATAGACCCCCCTATGTTGGACTTTAAGATTATGTTTTTTGTACTTTCTCTTTGTTGGTCCAATTAGTCCCTATATGGAACTTTTATTTCGTGTGTTATGAACTTTCTCTTTATTGGTCCAATTAGTCGCTACATGGGATTTTTAGCTCCATGTACACTTTCTCTCTATTGGTTCAATCATACATCTACGAAATAGAAAATATTTCTTACGTTTACATAGGAAATTTGAAAATTCCATATTAATCTAGGTTTTGAGAACATTTAATATGTGGATTTATTGTTTTTCTTATTGGATTTGGGGAAATGTCTCTTGGGATTTCTAAGGCATTATGTCAAAAGCTAAAAATAATAATTTTCCTTCAACTCTATAGTTTTAATAGAGGCTACCTATTCAACTCTGTAAGTTTTAATGGAGGCTACCTATTCATATATGAAGGTGGAAGGAGGTGGAAATTAGATGAATATGAGGGAATATATGTTTATTTTCCATTTTTCAAAAAACTTGTAGGTTA
>ML788032.1:33956-49225 GCA_009831015.1 Picea engelmannii | reverse complement strand
TGGTCTTACCAAGGTTGAACTCAAATTGCCTAGCCTTGCCCAAAAATGTAATAACAATCATATTTCACTGTTCTTGTAAGGAGACTAGGAGGATGTCATCATCTACGAGCAATAGGGTAGATATCATGTCTCCATAAAAACCTATGCAAAATAAAGTCATGGATATCATGTGAGAACCATATTTAGGTATGATAACTATGCCATATAGTATCATACTCTTGATAAAGAATCATAATTATTGAAGTTGTTTTAGTAAATTCAAGAAACATTGTCAGGATCTTTTGAAGGTTCACAAAACTAAACGAGGTTGGTGTGCTATTCTTTGCATGTGAAAATTGTATGTCCAATGTGAGGATGTGTTTAAGAGCAAGGTAATCTAGATTCTTTTTCTTCCCTTGGATTTGAAGCTACTCACTATAGGTTAGTGGAAAAACCTTGTAAAGACTATAAAATCGCATGAAACTTGTTGGAACCCATGAAAACTTGCTAGAACTTGCATAGAGCTCATGATTTTGACCCCTAATAGGTAAAAACAGACCTCACATGCAAAGCACTTGGATAAAGGGCTTAGACAGGGTTTTGGAGGGAAAAAAAGACCTTGAACTCCTCTAATGAAAACCTAAAGGCATGTAACTCATTTTCTCATTTATTCTTGAGTGATTGTGTTTCAATCTATTGTGTGACTATGAACAAGGAAACTTGTTTTAGTGGGGTTTGCTATAATACCTTCAATCTCTACATGCTTTGATATCTCCTAAAATACATTCGCACTCTCATGCTTCAAGATCAAATGAAGGAAACAAAATAAATGATACTTGACATTGGAGACATTGTCTATTTTGAGTTTATGATTATGTCATGATTTATGTAGTACAATAGTTGAATTGTTGAACTTGTTATTATTTGATGGATTCCAAGCTATTTGAAATTTTGTTTATGGTTTAGTTTTTGAACACATTTCAAGTGCCAAATTTTATATTATCATATTTGATGAGATGAATTGACGGATAAACTGTTGTTTTATAGATTTATGGACGAAAATGTCATATTGTTTTTTTTGCATAAAATTTCTTGTATTTTGAGAGTTTTTTTTAATTAAATTTGATTTTAATTTCAATTTAGAGTTTTGTCAAGTCTTGTTGAGTTGTCATTTTTTGCCCAGTCCCAAGCTGGCCGAGTTTTTGTTGAGTCTGAGTTTCACAACCTTGGTTTGAAGCAATGTTGTGAGACATGCCGAAGGTCTGTGAGTTTGTTGGGTCAACGCTGAAATGAATAACCAATGAAAACTTGTTTTGAAACTTTCATATAAAGGAAACTTGCCAAAACCTGTTGAACCCGAATTGAACTTGTTAGACTTGTTGAAACCTGACAAAACTCACCCATTAAGCAAAGGTGGATCCCACATGAAATTGACTTGGAGAAAAGGCCAACATATTTTTTTTGGAGGGAGAAATATGAGAAAGAACACATCAAAGGAAACCTTACAAGCATATAACCCAAAAACAAGATGCATTTCACTCATTTGGTCATTTTATCTTCATTGATTTGAGTTTTCAGTTGGATTGTGAACACTGAAACTTTTTTTAGCAGGTTGTGTTATTCGTGTTTGGGGTTCAGTTGGAGTCTTGAGAACACTTGTATTTGTGGGATGGAGACAAAATAGGAGGTGGAGAGCCAAGATATATACATGTTAGATCTTTAGTTTCAATTGCATTCCAATTTTGAGGAAAACATTCTGATTTTCAGCAAAATTGATTTTGGAGATTTCATATTCATTTTTAATTCAGGGATCAACCTACAGTGATATACTCTTCTCTTCTTTGTATTGAATATTGACTAACCATGGCTCCTAAGTCCAAAATGTGGTTTGATCAAGCATGAGAACATGCCTTCAAACTTGAAACAAATGATGACAAGAAGCTCAAGTGCAAACACTATAACCACAGTATGAAAGGGGGGCACAAACAACCTGAAACACCACCTAGAATGAATTTGTTGCAAATATGTCAGAGTCCCATGCAAGCTATTTGATTTATGTTTAAGTTTTTGAGGCTAATTTTGAGTGCCAGATTTTTTGTTATCATATTTGATGAGATGAATTGATGGAAAACCTATTGTTTTATAGATTTTAAGGATGGAAATGTCATTAATATTTTTTCTGCACAAAATTTTCTGTAATCTGAGTGTTGTTTCTATTTGAAGAGTTTTGAACTGATTTTTTCCGAGTTGCCAAGTTTTTCCATATCCCAAACTCGCTGACTTTTCATCAATCCCAAGTCTCACAACCTTGGTTTGATGTGAGTTTAAGTTGGGTGGTTGGTGTTCATTGTAGTCAAAGCATGGAAACAATATAATGAGCATGTCATATATTGGTCTTAGGGATAAAGAAATATTAGGAACATAAACTACCACTCTCCAAAATGAATGAAATCATCTCCATACAAGCTTCGTTATTAAGAAAAGTTCATTCATAGTATAATCAAAATAAGATTTATTAAAAATGAAACCTTCTTTTAGAGAAAAATGCACAATGACTTCAAGATGACCAAATAAAGAGGATGGCAACACTTTAACAAGATAATGCTTGTCAATAAAAATATCGTTTGATCTAACAAGAAACTTGATAATTATATAATTGATTTCATTTTTTGTTGATTACACCATGTAAACCAATTTCCCTTAGTATATATCTAGAAGGCAAATCCATGGGGTAAGTAAGAGTTATTGTCCAAATACTCAAAATAACATGCTCAATCAATATACACAGTGTACGCCAAATGTGAGTGTGGAGCACAACTTCCTTATAGTTAGGAACAAATTCCTCCAAATAACAGAAGTACATCCATATATCCAAATCATATGTTCAAATGTTTCACATATTCATTCAATCCAATTACATATACATTCAACCCCATATATACCCCCTATTGGGTCATAACATAAGTACCCCCATTCGAAAAACTATCCTAAAAGCTTTGTGGCTAAATCTTTTTCATGTGATGAAACCAAGTAATCGAGTTACTTATATTCATGCTCTCATACAATATGATTATTCATCCATCCATATTTAGTTATTTTCAGTGTCATTCTTTGATAGCTTCATTTCCTTTGATTCCTTAAATATTTGATAATATCTTGTCGCATAATTGTTCCTTGATGCCCTATTCCATTAATATCCTTGACTTTACCATCTTATTCCTTGGTAACATTGATGTGGCACGAAATCTCATGGAGTAAAAGAGTAAAATCTCTCTTTAACTCTTCTATCAAAAATAATTTTCATCTTATTTTGATATTCTTGGAATCTCTCATTCACTTGTTATTTGGTATGTTGCACCTTAATTATCTGATAAAATCTTCTAATAAGATCATTAAGCTCTTCATTTGCATCCTGTATTAATATTAACATTAAAATGGTAATATTAAATCAAACAAATTTTTTATTTTTTATTTTTAATTTTTTTTTAAATAAATATTGTTCGTCGCACCTGCGATGACAACTTAAATAGCTACGACAATTTTGCAATATAAACAACAAAAGTTGTCATCGCAAGTGCGACGATAACTTAAATAGCCGTGATAGTTTTTCTATGTAAACAATGAAAATTTGTCATCGCACTTGCAATGACAACTTAAATAGCTGCGACAGTTTTGCAATATAAACAACAAAAGTTGTTGTCATGAGTGTGACGACAGATTAAATAGCTGCGACAGTTTTGCTATGTAAACAACGAAAATTTGTCGTCGCACTTGCGACGACAAATTAAATAGCTGCGACAGTTTTTCTATGTAAACAACGAAATTTGTCATCGCAAGGGTCGTCGTAATTGAGATGAAATGTTGGTTTCACATTTTTTGCCTAAATTGTCGTATTGGAGACGATATTTCTTTTTTGTCACAATTGTGATAAGTTCCCTAGGGGCATCGCTCTTGCGACGTTCATTCAATTTTGTTGAAATTTCCACGTGACACAAAACGACATTTTAGAGAGTCCAGATTCGTCGCAAATTCCTCAACATAACGTCGCAAGAGTGTCGAAATAGTCGTCGCAAAATGACCCAAATTTGTTAGTGTACTATTCCATGAGTATGATTTTGAGATTGTGTTCAAGCTAGGAAAAATGAATAAAGGACCTGACCATTTATCCAGGTTGGAACATGGTGAGGAACCTACTATTCTGGAGGATACACTACTAGATGCACAGTTGTTGGCCATCAGAAAAGTCGATGATTTCTTTTCCGAGATAGTTCAGTTTTTGTCCACATGAATGGCACCTCACTAGAATACAGTTATTCAGAAGAAACAGTTGGTAGTCTGCACTGCAGATTTTAAACTTATAGATGGATAGTTATATAATATGGGACCATATGAGATCTTGAGGAGATGTGTTATGGGAGGAAGAAAGACCATGGATTCTTGCAGAAGCACATGAAGGCATCGTAGGAGGACATTATGTATGGAAAGAGACAATGCAGAAGGTTCTCAGAGCTGGCCTCTAGTGGCCTATTTTACATAAGGATGCTAAGGAATACTACAGAGTCTACATTGTGTGTCAAAGAGTAGGGAAGTCTTCTAGACGAGATGAGATGCCTTTGGCACCACAATTAACATTACAAGCACTTGAGAAATGGGTTATTGATTTTGTGGGACCTATTAATCCACCAGGGAAGCACACAGGAGTTAGATACATTATCACTGCTATAGAGTATTTGACCAAATGGGTAGAATCAAGATAAGTTAAGGACTGTAGTGCATCCACAACTGCGTAGTTCATCTTTGAGGATATCATAACCAGATTTGGATGCCCAAAGATCCTTATGAGTGATCAAGGCACACACTTCATCAACAAAACTATTGAAGCCTTGACTCAGGAATTTGAAGTTCACCATCAGAAGAGCACTCCATATCATGCATATGTGAATGGAATAGTCGAAGCCTTCAATCATATATTGGAGACAACATTGGCTAAGATTTGCAGTGTTAACATAGATGATTGGGATTTAAGAATTCTAGCAGTATTATGGGCTTATAGAACTACTTGCAAAAAATTAACAATGCAAACTCCCTTTAAGCTACTTTATGGCTTGGAAGCAGTGGTACCTATGGAATACTTGGTTCCTAGTTTAATAATCGTAGAATTTATAGGTATGGATGATACAGACATTGTTCAAGACAGGATTGCGCAGTTGTTGGAACTGGAGGAAGACAGGTTCATTGCATGATTTCATCAGTAGGTACAAAAAGAATGAGAGAAGGATTACCATGACAGACATATCAAGAAGAAATCATTTAATCAAGGAGATTTGGTATTGTTATTTGACAGTAAGTTCATGAATCATCTAGGGAAGTTCAAAACACATTGGCTCAAACCATTCAAAGTTGGCTATGTTATAGAAGGAGGAGTTGCATAGTTGAAGACCCTTAATGGAGAATGGAAATATGGTTTGGTAAATGGGATCCAGTTGAAACTATATTACGACAATCAGTTGTCTCGCAGCTCTCAGTAAAATCACAGGAAGAAGGTTCTAGGTACCAAGGGCAGTTGAAATTGGGTACCAGACACAGAAAAGATAGTTTGCACAAGATGGGGAGGGACAGAGTAGAAAGCATTGACTTCTCTGCACAGTCTACAGTCGAAGTATTACAGAAGGCTCAATCTTGAAGTGACTTGGGATGAGTCACATGTGAGTGTTGGGGGCATGTTGGCCCTTGGTTAGGTATGAAGGAAGAAAGAAAAGATTAAGGAAGAGGAAAGAAAAAGTACAAACTGCGTGGGAAGCATGAAAACCGAGGAAGGGTTGAAGTGGGTAAAGAAGCATAAAAGAAGGAATGAGGTAAAGGGAAAGAAAGTTGTTAAAGGAGAAGATCAAGGAAGACAAAGCAGTAAGGAATATGGATCATGGACAACTCAACAAGTGAAAAAAGACACCAACGGATTCTTTGGAGCACTTCTCAGAAAAGAAGAAAGGACAGGCTGGTGAAGCCCTTAAAACATGGGTCAAGTGGACCTAGGGTTTTGGTACCTAGGTTTTTTGGTACCTAGGGTTGTCTAAGAGTCATGAAATGTATAAATAAAGGTCTAGAAGAGTCAAGGGGGTTGGCTAGTATTTGTTTTACTATTATTTTGGGTGAGAGAAACACTGAGATTGAAGTATTGTGCATTCTTGCATTGTAAGATCTTCAGCTGGGTGCGCAGGGAGGGGAGAAAGAGAGAAAGAGAGAGAGAAAGGATATGCAACTAAGTGCGCAGATAGAACTGTATGTTTTCATCTAATATATCAAGAAACGCAGTTCTGTGGATGTAGCCCTAGGGAGAGGCTGAACCACGTAAATCTTCATGTTCTTTATGGTCAATGTTATGTTATTTGTTGTCTGTGATACTATTATGAATTGTGATCGTTCCTATTAAATATAGAAGGTATAAGCTAACTCCACGAAGCTAAGTGTGAGACTGTTAAGGAATATCTATTTTTTATTACATTGTTGTTATGGATTCACTTGCATTCCCTCTGGTTGTAGACACATGTGTCATGCAATCCCCCTATTGTTACCTTGGGTGAGACTGCATCTACCTCGCAGGTGTTTCCAAAAGGGCCAGTAGTTAGGGTTTTTTGGTGCATTATTAGAGTTGAACTCTGGGTCTTCCCCTGTGCCAACAATCAGCACGACATCATCCAAATTTCACATGCTTCCCCAGTTTTCAAAAAATCACCAAGCCATTGGGAAATTGAAATGTGTTTCGAACAAAGGAATGAGGAGGAATATCTTAGGTGGGTGGTGGATTCACTGAAAACCTACCAAATTAGTTGGGAAATATGTGATGCATAACAAGATATTTAGCATCATGTTCACATCCTTTCATTAATCATCATTTGGTTGTCTACAACTGATAAAGGAAAATAATAATTACCTTGACATGCCCTCTCATACAAGCCCCATATCTTAGCAAATCTGGTCGGATGTGACAAATCACTTCATACCTTCAATTTCCTTTATCAGGAACATGTCAATATCCTTTATGAGAAAGCCCAAGTATCAAGAGAAAAAAATATGTGAATAGCCTAGTATCTATAAGTAAACTATTCTAATACCTAGTATCATGGATGATGAACCACCTGCACAATCCCTCCACGCAAGAGAGTATTATCATCCATATTGGCTACACACATCTGCAGAGTGTGTTCTGCATTTCGCAAAGGAAGGAATGGCCCTCTCTAGTACCATTAGTTTGATATGGAGAGCAGAGGGATATTTTGGAATCTACCATAAGGTGTAGTTGTATCAATTGACCAGCAAGTTGCAAGAGCCCGAAACAAAATATTCGAAGGGTTGTTCAATGACACATTGAATTGATGGGTGGTGGGAGCTGAGAGAAAGAGGTTGGATGTTCTTCTAGCCAGCCATGGACCCAAATTATTCCATGGTTGAGTAGGCCCTGCATTGCAGGAGAAGATCCAATTGATTCATATAAAAAGACTCACTTAAAGGCTCAATTGGACAAAGACAACACACCCCATAGGAGCATCAGTAGGCCATCCTTGGGGTAAAAATTGATTTTTACCCCACAAAATCCAACAAAATCGGTTGGAAATATGGTATCAGTTAGAAAACCAGAGGCAGTGTCAAGATTATGACAAGTGGTATCCATTTTACAAGAAGCAGTATAGTCTAAACAAATGGTTTTATTACAAATGAAGAGCTTATAAAGTAAGGCACGAAACTCATTTTTCAAGTCGACACTTTGGGTAATTTAAGAGTTTCTTATAACCAGATCTATTTGATCAAGACCCCCTCATAAACATATAGATTTTTAAGGCTACAGACTCCATGAGATTCATCCCCTGCGTTATGTTTTAGTCTATTCTTCTTTTTGTGCATGTTCTCTTGTAAAATCCACCATCTCATTTTGGCTTCTTGTATAAGATCCCCATTAATAAAAGATTAATAAGAAAGTTATATAGCATGTTAAATGTAACTATGTGTTGTATGCTTATGATATTGAAGTCATTTCCTCTTAACAATCACCACTTCCTGACATTTATCCTTATGTTTAATGATGTGCAAAGGGTACCTCCATGGATTTAAATGTATGAAGATATTTATTGTTTGTTGCATGCTTTAATGATCTGGTATATATGTTAGAACTCTTAAATTGTTAATTTCTCAACACATTATTCTTTTCCATAAACTATGATATTCATTCTTGAAGTGCATCAAATGTTTATCATGTATTTTTTCTAATACATCACTTCACCCATCTTTAAACTCAATTGTTTGAAACAATCATGGACAAATGCCTCTTGGGGATGAAATATTTAATATCTGGACTAAGATTGTTTGGGGGTCGAGAGTTCTATAAGATAGAGAGAGAGAGAGAGAGAGAGAGAGAAACTTAGCCACATTTTTGTGTAATTTCTATTATTGCAAGCATGGATTTAAGGCTCACGCTAAGTCTTAGCTCCCAGGGTGCCTCGACAACGTTCCACTAAATTCCTAGAACATCTCAAGGGATAAGACTACCTATCAAACATTGAGAGAAAGAAAAATAGTTCCATACTTTCATCTCTAGGATGGATTTCTATGCCATCTAAGCCATCTATGTGTTCCTTCAATCAAGAATCCAAATTTGATTTTGGAAGCTCATTGCAACTGGGAAGTAGTACATTTTGGTGTGGAAAAAATAGTGGTAGTACTACAAAATTATTTTTATTGGCCGAAGCTTCAACAATATTTCCAAAAGTACATTAGATATTACACTTCTTGTGATATTTCCAAGCCCTCCATCAAGAAACAGGGGCTATACACCCCTCTACCTACTCCATATAGGCCTTTGGAGTCCATCTCCATGGATTACATGTCTAGTGTGCCTTCAACCAGGCATGAGAATGACTTTGTCTTCATGGTCATTGATCAATTCTATAAGATGGCAGTTTTGGCACCCTACAAGAATATCATCATATTCAAGGCCACCACCAAGCTCTTCTTTGAAAATGTTTGGGTTCATTTTCGTCTCCCATGAACTGTTATCTCGGATTGAGACAATAGGTTCCTAAGCACTTTTTGGTCCAACCTATGGTCAATGATGGACACCAATATGACCAAATTGACTGCCTTCCACCCATAGAATGATGTAAAAAAAGAGGTAGTCAATAGGATGATTGTCCATATCTTGAGGATATGCAATTCCAAACATCCATGCACATGGGATGAAATCTTTCTTTATGTTCAACATAGCTACAAAATATCCCTCCATATCTCTATTTCCCATATCCCTTTTCAAGTGTGGTTGGGGTTCCATTCATTAGCCCCCATTGACATAGTTATGCCCATTGTAACTGCGTAGGAAGAGTCCTACCATGCTCAGACCAAGGTTAATCAAGCAATCAGATTTTTTGAGTGAATCAAACACATGCAACAACAAGTTCATGATATTTTTCAGAAATTTAATGCCAATTACAAGCAGCACCACGATCAACATCGAGAACCACACAAGTTTTATGTGGGAGATAAGCTATGGTTGCATTTGTAGAAAGAGTGTCTCAAAAGACCCCATCAGAAGTTATGACTACTCTAATAGAAGCCTTACACCATCACCAAGGTTGTAGGTGAGAATTATTTTGAATTAAGTATTCCTCATTTCCTTGGCTTGCACCTAGTACTTAATGTGGAATTTCTTCGACCTTATTTTCCACCTCTACTGGGCACTTCAATTGCAGTTGATCCGTTGGAACCTACATAACTCAATCTTAGCTACATTGAACATGTGACATTTGATCAAATCATGGACACCAAGATGAAGGGCACCTGCCAACATAACATCTAACTCTATCGAGCCGTCAAAGTAGGGCATTTTCTTCATCAGGGAAAGTGGCTCACTAGAACTCAGATTTAGTATAATTTCCCCCATATGATGGAGAAAATTGATGCAATGGATACCATTGATTTCTAATGGGGTAGGACTGATCTAGGTGGACATCGATGGCCTCCCACCTATTCCAATGGCTCAAATTACATTTTCCATCTTGGTAGTTTTTCTATAGTTTTTCAGGTCCCAAACTTTCGAGGTCATTTTGAGGCCCTAAATGACGTTTTTTTTTTTTTTTATGTGGCAGTTCCCAACCATCTCTATTGTGATCTATTGGTCCATTCATAATTTTTACTCCTCAACTATACCTTTTCAATGAGGTATCAAGTGCCCCAAATGAAGATCATATGCAAAAGTTATGCCCTATGGAAGTTGACGTATCAACTACCCCCATCGAGACCCAAAATGTTTTTGGCATTTCATCTTTCGGGGTTAAGGTTTTGGATGTTTATTTTTTATCATTCATGCTTTATTTTAAAAAATGCCTTTTGAGCCTCATTGTAATCATATTTTTGTGAATGAGTGTATCTGACACATCTCTCTTCAGAGATAAGCTACCACCATTCTAGCTAGCTTGTGTGTTTTGCATTTTACAGTCTTTTGTATTCCAGAAAGTCATTAATATAATCTGAGTTTTATTGCATTATTGTGTTCCTTGCAATATATATGTGTATTTCCTTATTATATCTCTATTATATTTCTTCCTTCATGTCATTCTCAAAATAATCCAGATCAGGTAAGGTCTTGACAAAGCTAGGGAGGAACAACTATGGGATCATCCTTATCCCTTGTAGTAGCCAAAGTTTTCATGGAAATCTTGAGGCTTTTGCACTAAAAATTTTCCATATCAAGGACAAATGTTTTTTTTGGTTTATCGATGACACTTTTTTCATTTGGTCGCATGGTCAATCCTCCCCTAATTTACTCTTTGATAACTTTAATAGATTCCCCCCCCACATTCAATTTACCATGGAAACCCAAAAGGATATATTTATCCCATTCTATGATGTTCTTTTCAATCATCAACATCATGGATCAATTTCCCACCAAATTTATCGTAAAAATACTCATATTGATAGCTACCTTCATGCCTAATATCACTACCACTCAACTAAAAAATTAGTCATTCTCAAAACCCTTTTGATTAGATCCATTCATATCTATGCTCCCTACCTTCTAGACAATGAAATAACTCATCTCACTAATGATCTCCAAGCCAGAAAAAATCATTTCCAAAATTAATAAATCCTTTTTCCCTACCCTCCATTTGAAATCCAAAAAACCCTATCCAATCCCTCTCCCCATCATTTAATTATTATTGAATTATTGAATTCCCTTAGGTCATTCAAATACCATGTTCATCCCATCGAACAAAAGGGTGTCTATATGATCACGTGCTCGTGTGGTAAACAATACATAGGAGAAACAATTTTCTCCTTTAGAATTAGGATTCAAGAACATGTCGCTAACATTAAACACAATCGCACTCGTCCCTCAGCCTTGACAGAACATTCAGACAAAACTAAACATCACATTTGTATTGAAGACGCCAAAATTCTTGCCAAGATAGATCACTATCACAATAGAAAACTTAGAGAAACCATCAAAATTGAAAAACAACCTAACAATCTAAACAGAGATGATGGATGGAAAATTAGTCAAAATTGGATCCCAACACTAACCACAATGACTCATTCTAGAAAATAAATTAATAATTAATATATTTTTTAGGTTTTTATTTTTCTTGATTTCATTTTAATAAGTCGGCTCTGAATAAATAATATTTTTAGGTTTTATAAAAAAAATATTGATTTCACTTTTAATAAGTCGTCTCTTCATAATAAATTTTCAAGTATTTATTTACACTTGTTAAATATTTTTTCCTTCATATCTCATAATATTTTTCTTGATGAT
The DNA here is from genome assembly GCA_009831015.1 of Picea engelmannii. Lineage (NCBI taxonomy): Eukaryota > Viridiplantae > Streptophyta > Pinopsida > Pinales > Pinaceae > Picea > Picea engelmannii. Next base: position 37,446 of record ML788032.1, on the reverse strand, counting down.
GGACCACATTGGTTTGGTCCAAAACGTCGAATATGAAAAAACCAATGCAATGAATCTGAAAGAACTATCTCATCACAACAATGGTCGCAAAAGTCTTAGAACAGAAATATTTTAGATATTATCAAAGAAGAATATACGAACTATTTTCAAACCCCATCGAACCCCAAAGCAATTATTTAGAAGTTCTAAGATAAATCTAACCCTATGCACACCCAAGGAGTTTACCAAATTCCTTGCTCTTGTGGAAAATACTACATCGAACAAACTGGGAGGTCAATCCAAACCTACATCAACAATCATATAGCTAACACATTCCATATTTGCATTACCAAGTTATCTACCATAGAGAATTCCTATAATACCAACATCTCATTTTCTTTAATCAAGTAAAAATCCTAGTAGCAGTACCCCACTACTCATCTCGCATTATCACGGAATCCCTTGAAATTGTAAAGCATCCACACAATTTCAATTGAGAATATGGTTGTAAACTTAGCCATTCATGGAAACCCATCATCCATAGTCTGCATCATTAGCCATTTCCTTATCCCCTCCCCTTTTTATTATTTTGGTTGCTAACCAACACAAAGTAGAAAAACCCACCAACACATTTCTATTATTATAATATTTATTTAAATGTTAGTAACTCACCTATCATTTTTTTCTAGGATAGAATCATGAGGGCACAAGGTCGATCAACAAGAGGGCTTGAATCCATTACAATAATATACTCGTTAAGAGCTCAACATGTCACTTGTAGGAACCGAACCTAGGTAGAGAGGATAATAATCATTCCTCCCAACCACCCAGCTAAATCCAATTGACAGTAACTCTCTTATCATGTTAATTTAACTAAAACAATTATCTTATTGATGATTGATATACACCATAAATGATATAATTAGTATTTTTAACTTTAAAGAATATGACCTACTAATTATGTCAACCACCACCAATGTGAATGTGCTAATTATGTTGAAGTAGTCTTTTATGGTGCAACACCCTTTCCAAGCTTGTTGCCAAAACCTATTGTCCTTTCATGCCAATATTGGAACATCCTTTCCCAATTTTTCCATTAGGATAGTTTGTATTTATAGAATCCCCTTCCACTTGTACTCCTCACACATACATGTGTCCTCCATCGTAATCATGCCTTGAATCATTCTAATCCAATCAAATTTGTTGAATGACTATAATGGTTCCTGGCTAATTGCTTATTGTCATAATCTTGCACTTAATTCCTAAGTTTGATGAGTGACATTACCCTTCTTCACTCATGCAATAAGGCAAGATCAAGCATGAGCTTATAGAGAAAAGAGACAACCCACCTCCAACATCTATTCTCCTTATTCACCTTACGACTGAACCTTGAATTTCAATTGAAAATTGACTGACTAGGTTTGGGGTGAACCTAGGAATGAATGTTGATATAATCAAGAAGCAAATGAATGTGAAGTTGAGTTGATATAAAGATAATTCGATGCCCCATTTGCTTGGAGAGATTTAGGGTCCCCTCTCACCTTTGAATCATTGATTAGAATTTATTTACAACTCATTTACCATTATGTTTTTTAACTTCTACATAACCAATATAAAATAATGTTTTACTTTCTTAATCTAATAATTGCTTAAGATTTGTTATATTCTTTTGGCATCAATCTAGGAGGTGCCTTCACACTTCCACATTGTAATGTTTGTCTCATGTAATCCTTTAGTATAAATGACCTACTTTTGTGTCCATTTGTTGGACATTAATAAACTTAACTACTCTTATCTTATCTTATGTGCAATCTTATCTCAAATAGACATAAAAATAAAAGTACACATTCTTTTAGCCAATCTAGGAGGTCCTTGATTAGAGCTTGTTTGTAAGTTTATAAATATTATCTCATTTATTATACTAATATAATAGTCCAATATAAATAAATATAATTAAATTATTATATTCAATAGCCAATAGCCAACTAAAGAAGAAATAGAGTATACGTGAAGAATGGTTATGAAAAAATGCAGTAATTTTACCATTTCATGTCAAAGTGATTAATTGTTAATTGTGTTTTTATTGTTTAACTTATATATGGTTGAAAATATTCTTTAATAAATTAAATTATTATTATTAGAATTGAAAAATAACGTAGTAATCTTGAGTTTCATATCATTAATTAGATCCATCATTGAGACAAAGAGACAAATAGGAGAACATGAAAGCCTTGCAAATAAATAAAGAAAAATTCCTAGAAAATTATCTATGTTGGTTCCAACGATGAAAGAATTGAAAGGAATGTTATAATTATAATAATAAAAACATACCTATCATTTCACTCATCATCATAGACATAAAAAAGATGAAATGATATTAGAAAAAAGTGTTGAGTTAAATTTTTTTATAGAGTAAAGTTTACTAGCTATTGTGAGATTGGAAAAAATTAACTGAAAATTAGTTGTATCAATTGATTAAAAATAATAAAAGAAAGTTGTGTAAAGTGATTAAAAGTAAAAATAAAAATAAAACAGTTTTGTAAAATGATTAAAACTAAAAATAAAAATAGTTTTGTAAAAAGAAATCATGAGTGAAATTACAAGTTATTAATTGTAGTAAAATAAATTAAAGTGAAAATGGGAGATTAGAATAAAATTTGTAAATAAAAGAGGGGTAATGAAAGATGCCAAGACTAAAATCAAAGGTTATTAATTATAGTAAAATAAATTAAAGTGAAAAAGGAAAATTAGAATAAAATTAGTAAATAAAAGAGGGAGGAGAATTAAAGACCAAAACTAATTAGGAATCAAATCAAAATTAAAAAAAATAAAATCAAAGAGTATGTTATCATCCCATAAATTATGGGTATCAACTTATGACTTGGATATTATCTGTATCTGGTGATCTTGTTGACAAATGATATTTCATTTCTTCAAATAATTTGTAAAGAAAAAAGAAAAGAAAAGAAAAAGAAAAGAAAAAGAAAAAAGAAAAGAAAAGAAAAAGAAAAGAAAAAGAGAAAAGAGGGCATAAAAGAATGGAAACAAAGCCTCATGAAATAACAGTGACTTAGTCATACCTTTCAAGCATGGCTTAGTCCTTTTAAATTTTCAATGTTGATAGGATAGTGAATACATCTGATCAGACTATCTAATCCTGGTCAGATAGCCCCTAGGTTAGAATTAGTGAATACATCTGATCAAACCATCTAATCTTGATCAGGTAGCCCCTAGAAAGAATAAAATCTTAACCCAACAGTTTAATATGGGTTAATTGCTTTGTGAAAGTAGGTTAGAATGTAGGTTAACTGCTTGGCCTCCCTTGCCCAAATAAAACTAGATCGATAAAGATGTTACCCTATGACTCCAATGCCTAAGTGTAGTTGAAATGATGTCCTCTTGATGGTGTATATGAGAAAATCGAAGGAAAACCCATGTGAATGCCCTAATCCTAAGTTTTCCTACATATGACGTTTTCCGCTCCCAACCTATCCTTCATGCACCTTCCAAT
>ML788032.1:0-16500 GCA_009831015.1 Picea engelmannii | reverse complement strand
ACAGGAACGTTTGTATTTTGACTTATAAATACTTCATTTTTCAATGTATTGAGGGTTGTTGATTCGCACACCCTGTTGCTATCAAACTGTACTATTTTTGAAGAGATCTGCCATTAATAAAGAAGAGGCACTTTACAGGATTCATGCGCATGTTCACTGGTGATGTGATTTTCTCAGTTAAATGTTTTCTTGCTCTATAATCATCTCGTTTTTTCGATAACTAATCTTTATGAATAGCGTTATGTTGTAGGATTTATCTTTGATGCCTTGCTTCCGATTCTAAAGATTTTAATGTTTATCTTCTAAAATATCTTCAATTAAGAGATTCTTAAGTGCTTGTTAGTTGGAGTTATTTTCCTTATCTTTTCTTTCGTACATCACTTTAATTATAAAAGATCCAGTGAGTGTGTTATCTCGCCTTGTGAAGGATTTCTTCAGCGTTTCTGGTTGCATCTCAGATTTATCAGATACAGACCCCATAGCCCAATGGATGTGTAAACAGTCCCAACCAATTCAAAAACCCTTTTACAACAAAACAAAACTCGTGCCTTTACCTAGCCTAATATCTAAATTAATAAACAAAGCTAAATCATATAGAGAGATCCCTCTCTGAAGCTGGAAGGGCTAAATCCCAGCTTTAAAAGCGGTTGGTTAAGGTTACCTTTGTAGATTTCTTCTTTTTCAACCTCTAGGAAATTTACCAAGTGCTAACAGAGTATAAATAGAATAGTAAATAAGGCAATAAATTGAAATAAGGGAGAATAAAGGTGAAAAAGGGAAAAATATTAAAAGTTTGAAATAAAAAGGTTAAAGGAAATTGAAAAGAGAGATAAAAAAAATCAAGTATAAGGTAAAAACATATTTAAGATATATAAAAATATAAAAAATAATATAAAATAAAGATAGAGAAAAATGTTTAATGACTAGGGGCTTTCTAGTGTTATCATTTTTAGTGTTATGATCTTCTCGATTAAAATTATTAGGATGTTTTTCAAGTTCTAGTGTTTTTGAATGAAAGAGAATAGTGATAGGGAATTGATGCAAGAATTATCTACTAGTTTGGCCAATGTATAATTTTCCACAAGAGCAGGGAATTTGGTAACCTTGTTGGCCAAGCAATGGGTCAAATTTGTCATTGGCAATTCTAAATAAATGTTTAAGAGTTTTATAGGGTATAAAACCAATTTTGTTATTATTTTTGGCCAAAATATTTGAAATCTAGTATGTGGTGCCCTAGATGTAAAGGAGAGAAATGAGAGCACAAGGTAGAGAAGAGGAGGAAGAATTTAAGGATTTAGTGTCTTGACTAGTTTAAAAGGATTTATTGATTTGAGATAAGGAGTAATCATTAGCCAAAACGACCTTTGTAAGGTGGCGATTTTCTTTCTCAAAATCAAAAGGCTCTAATAAACAGAGTTTTTAAAATATCTATTTTTTAGCATGAAGGTATATATCAGTGTGATTCTTTTTTATATAGACTTGGTGGGTAAAGGTGTCATGGGATTGATAAGAAATGAGAACATACAAAAAAAGGGAACAGGTTGAATTTCCATAATAAAATGAAAATCCAATATAATATACATATATCATGTAACAAACCTACAATATAATGCATAAAATAAATATAATATATAACATACATATAATATATTAAACGTAATGAATTTTAAAAATATTAATAAAGGTTTGTATTTATCACCATTTTTTGTTGTTTAAAATGCATTTTTGAATGCATAAATGAATTCAACACCCTAAAAACTCATGGGGCACTTGAATTATAGAGATTCAATCACTCAAATCTAATTACCTTGAGAGGCACTCTACAACCCAATATGGGGGAGATGTTCTCATAACATAAAGTTGCATTAAAATAATAATAATAATAAAAAAAAAAACTTATGTTGGCTCCATTATATCCGCGAAGAAGATTTAGATTTAGAAGATAAAATGATAACTTGTATTGATTTAAGTAATAATAGAATGAAAAACAATGTAAAGTACTTGCAATGATTCCAAGAATGATATAACTAATATTTGCATTGATTTCAACAATGATATAAAAAAATAGGAAATGATATATTTATTTTAGTGATAATACAATGAAAAAATGTTTAAAGCTGTAATACCCCAGGTCGAGCCCCTATTAAATGTACTGATGTTTGTAGGCTGGTGAGCCAAGTGTTGGTAAGTTGGTAGTCTTATGTGTTATTAGGCCAGAGAGCCTATGTGTTAAAGGCCATAAGCCTGATTTTTGTATATGTAATTATGCAAATCATTAATAAAATTTATACATCGCTACGTGTAGATCGACCACGAAGAAAGAGTGATGGGGGACGAATCTCCACTAGGCTGGGTAAGGGAGAGGGGGATGAGAGGTTGGAAAGAAGAGCTAATCTTAAGGGCTTAAGTCCAAGAGAATAACAATTTATTATTATTCCAAAAGTTGATTAGAAGGATATGTTTCTATCCCAAGTTCCTTTGGGAGGACGGGGGACTTCCAAATGGAAAGGGGCGTGCTTCATGGGAGGCATGTGTCGGCTTAGGCACATGAAGTTTAAGCTGGAAATTCAGCTTGTTGGGGGGGGGTTCTTTTCATTCTCTCATCCTTCGCCTAACTGGGGGACCTCCATCGTCAACCTCTGCATCTTTCGTGCATCACTGAAACCAGTAACCCATGAAGTTGACCTATGTTTTCCTGTGAAGCCCAACATATCTATATTTTCCAGAGTCGTGTTGTGCCTTACCGAATTGTGGTTGTTTCCATCCCCTGAACTATATTGAACCTTTATTGTTGTCCTCATCTTGCTATAACTGAGTTGAAGAAGCGGGTTGTCAGGCCCGTGGTTGAAGAGGCAGGTTGTCAGGCCTATGAGAAGCTCTCTCCAGGTGAGAGAGTTAGCTGGGAAGAGATTTTCTCCTAGAGAGAGTCCAGCACCATCTACGGAGCTCTGAGAATTCCTGATCCGGCCTGTTGTCGAGACCCTGAAAAAGGAAGTGGAGCAGTTGATGGGTTGTGGAACAGTGAAGGTGCATATTCCCGGGGTGGAACAGGCATGTGGGGAATGAGATTTCGTGAGTAGTAGGCGTAAAAAGGCTCTAGGAGAGAATCCTTCCATTTGCATTGTGCAGTATCATGTAACCTTAACCTAGTATAGGGTTCCCTTGCCCTAGGTAGAGCTAAATCCCATCTCGGGGGTGACCCACTGCTGAGCATGATGAGCAACATGGTCTAAGGCCGAGAGGTTCATGGAAGCTCTACACACAGTTGGTGTACTTCATTTGAAAGATGAGTACCTATCAGTATGTTAAATTACATGTTGTGTATATGTACATGTGTTATAATTGATGAATATTGTCGGTATATGTTGTTATATTATGGGTTTTGCCTGTGAGTACTGCATGTGTGATTTTATTGTTATTTCAGCATTAATCTATGTATGAATTACTGTCAATTCCAGCAAGAGTCTGTATGGTAGTAGTAATTCTTTGTTATTTGTTTTAAATTCATTAGAAATGCATACACATATGTATATATATACATGTTCCTCTGTGGCGTTGCCTGAAGTGTTGGTTGGTGTTCGGGGACATTACAAATTGGTATCAGAGCCATGGTTTCAACACTGAGCCTGGATGAGCCATGTTAGTGGAAGTTGAAGAAAAAAAATTCGGAAAAAAATTGTTGTCGAAATGGACAAAATTCAATTTCAGAGCCCATGGTTCCTACCCGGAACCTGAAGGGGCCACAAATGAGAAATTCAGAGTAGGAAGTACAGAGAATTTTGATGTACAGAGTGCTATAAGGGCATTGAAAGAACACTTGTTCTTTGTTCAGAACACAAGAGGTGTAATAAGTTTAAGAAATGGCCACAGAGAAAGAATCAAAACATTTGTGGTGTTGAGGTCGTAGGATCTATTTGTGACCAGGGGAATCCTTCACGACCATCAGATCTAGATAAAGTGTAGGAGGTTTAACCTAGAATCCCTTTGAACTTCACAACTTTGGTGAAGTTAGGTGCAAAAATAAGAGAAGGGTCGAAGCCCGAAGCTTCGAAGTCCCGGAGGAGATCTACACAGTAGATCTGGGGAGAAGCCTTATCGTTGGATCAAGCCAAGTTAAAAAGGGGAAAACGCAGTGGTGAAGGGAGAAAGCCCCCAAATATCTGAAGTTCAAAGTTAAACTGGACCGTTTTTCAAGAGGGACATGTGTCAGCAGATTGGCTTGTTCAGGATTTTGACATTCGGGAGAATTTGTGTGTGCGAAGGCAAGAACTCCCGAAGCCCGGAGCTCCAAAGCCCCGAAGAGCCTAAGTACTGAGTCATGATGACATCACCTGGAGATGACATGGATCTCTCTTATGCCTACCACGTGCCCCCACTTGGAATGTTGACAGATGTACTATGTGGACCCAGAGGGTAAAGAAGTCCGAAAATTAGGAATTCGAGAGACTGGAAAGAAGCAGGCGTAAAAAAATTTGAAGCCTGAAATTCTGGAGTAATGTGGCATGATGATGTCATCAGGAATGACATGGACCCATGGGATGTGTGCCACGTGTTAGTGGGTTTCGAACCTGCCAAATATTGAAATGTCATTTGGAGTGTAACATGTGTCACATGTCTGAGTGGGCCACATGTCAGTTTATAATGTTTCGCCACAGGGACCTCCTCTCGAGTATGGGTGGTCGGGCCCTGATGGTCACAATGGCACATGGCACCAGCTTTGAAATCCAAGGACTTGACAATCTAGAATAATGTTTCATAAGGGAACAAAAGGAATAACTTTCAAAAGTTTTGTAACACCTAGGTGATGAGATGTAATGACGTCACCAAAGGTGACATGGAAGTGTTCAAAGATTAACAGTTCAGGGTGTTGGGGGTGTGCGAATGTGAAATCCTCTAAAGTACCGAAGCTTCGAAGCTCTGAAGTCCTGGAGCTCAGATGCTTGAAGTTCCAAAGTGGGCGTCATTCGTTGGATGTTGGGTATTCGTGGATTGTTGATCCACCCTACTTTGTGAGTTTGTTAATCTGGAACTCCGAGAGATCTTTTGTGATGTGCTTTGAAAAATTCTAAAGCTGGAGGCCTGAATTCCTGAGTAAGTGCCTATTGATCTAGAGTTTGGCCACAGCTCGTGGTCGCATGGGTTGGGGGCTAAGATAAAAGGGTTAGTGCCTGAAAAAAAAAAAATTATTGCAGAACATAGAAGAGCTCAGAAAGAAAAGATCTACGAGGATTCTTGATTGCTCAAGAACTGTAGAATGAAATATGAACATTTTATTGAATCATATTGGCTTATGAATGCTATGGAATTTGTTAACGACTGATGGAATGACAAATTTCGGTTGACTTCACATTGTGTTTGCAAAGTTAATGATTGTCAGAACTAAACCGAATTGTCGCTTAGTGCAGAGAAATGGAGGAGGCACAGAATGCTTCCAGTTCATAGAATGAAGCTAGAGGAATGGATGTCCATTTGGGAGTTGAAGGATAAAACTCCAATGGGCATGGAGAAGAGATAGATAAGGAGGGAAACTTGATGAAAATCATTGAAATATTGCAGAAAGATGTCCAAACTCACTTGGGAAATAACAAAAAGCTCATGAAAGCTAGGGATCAATAGGGAGAATTCAACATAAAGTTGATACAGATCCTGGAAAGGATAGAAAAGAAATCGAATAAGGAGAGTGACTCCAGTAAATCAGGAATTCATAGGTCTCATGATGAAAAGAGGAAATCAAGGAGTGTTGGTAGACACCATCATCACTCCCAAGGGCACTCTAAGAGGAGGGCACACAGTAGTTCAAGCCCATATCCTACCAGAAATCATAGGAGATCTAGAGTGGATGAAATGAAGGGAGAAATGAAAAAGATTAAACCTCCTATGTTTGATGGAGAGCACCAGAATAAGGAAGATGCTTTGACATGGATCCTTGGCATGAGGAAATATTTCCAACTGTAGAATTATTCCTCTCATGAAGAAGGAAGAATTGCAATGTATCAACTGAAAGGAAAGGCATCCATGTGGTGGGATCAACTTGTGCACGTGTAGGAAATTAAAGAGAAAAATGTTACTTGGAAGGAATTCAAGAAGTATTTCGAAAAGAAATACTTAACTAAGAGATACTATGACAGAAAGATGAAAGAGTTCTTTGAAATCAAGCTGGGTAGTATGTCCATTGATGAATATGAGCGAGGGTTTTTGGAATTGCTGAAGTATGTCCCTTTCATCAAAGATGATACTGTGAAAATTCAAAGGTATCTGAGTGGACTGCCACCTTCCATCAGTGACAAGATCCAGTATGATGATCCTAAAACTATGGAAGAAACTATAAGGAGAGAAAAATGATTATATGAGTAGAAAAGAGAAAAGCCCACTTTCCAGAATGCTTGGGATGACAAGAAGAAGTTCAAGAAAGAACATAGGCAGAAGGGAAACAAACCTCCCTTTTTCAAAAATAGTCCTCAAGGACAGCCATCTTTTAGAGAGAAGAGAATGGTTGAGGTAGGGGGACAAAGGCCAAGGCATATGCCCATTCAATGTTGGGGTTTTCAAGGAAACCACAAGTACAAAGATTGTCCCCACAAAAATGGAAAAGTGAGAGTTGTCCACAATGTTCAGCAAGCAGAAACAATGGAGGACATGGGTAGTATAATACCAAGGATCTATGTAGCCCTAGAAACAATGGAGGACATGATTGAATTTGAAGGTATGATCAATAACCATACCTTTACTATTTAATTGATGCAGGAGCTAGTCATAGTTATATAGATCCTAGAATGGTGGAAAGTTTTCATTTTCCAAGAAGCAGGCATGGAAAATGTTGGTTAGTGTTGTTGGCTAAAGGAGACAAGTGAAAGGTTGTTGAGTTGGTTAAGTCTTGTTCGGTGGACATGAATGGACTGAGCACAAGGGTTGAATTGAACATCTTACCTTTAAGTTCCTATGATTGTCTAATTGGGATGGATTGGTTGGACCAACACCATGCCATATTAGAATTTCGTAACAAGGAATTCACTTTCCTTGATGAGGAAGGAAACCCAAGGAAAGTGCAGGGAATCCCAAGGGCAGTTACTGTCAAAGAAATCTCAGCAATGCAGCTGAAGAAATGTTATAGGAAGGGCTGCCAAATATTTGTAGCTCATATGGAAGAAGCACCTAAGGATAAGGTGTCAAATATTGAAGACCATGCAGTATTAAAAGATTTTGAAGATGTATTCCAGGAGGTACCTGGACTAACCCTGAAGAGAGATATTTATTTCTCTATAAACCTGATGTATGGAGAAGCTCCAGTGTCAAAAACTCCTTATAGAATGAGTACACCAGAGCTGAAAGAACTGCAATTGCAACTTGAAAAACTTTTGAAGAAGGGGTATATATGCCCAAGTGTGTCACCTTGGGGTGCCCTAGTCCTATTCGTGAAGAAGAAAGATGGGACATTGAGATTGTGCATCGATTTCAGATAATTGAATAAAGTTACTATAAAGAACAAGTATCCATTGCCAAGGATCGATGATCTCTTTGATCAGTTGAAGGATGCCAAGATATTTTCAAAAATAGATCTCAGGTTAGGGTACCACCAGGTAAGGATAAAGGATGAAGACATCAACGAGACTGCCTTCATAACAAGGTATGGTCATTATGAATTCACAGTGGTACCATTTGGGTTATCAAATGCACCCGTTGTTTTCATGTGCCTAATGAATGGTGTATTCAGGGAATATCTAGACAAGTTTGTCATAGTATTTTTGGATGACATCCTGGTGTATTCCAAGTCAAAGGAAGAGCATGAACATCATCTGAGGATGGTGTTACGGGTGCTAAGAGAGCACTAACTGTATGCCAAATTGAGCAAGTGTTCATTTTATCAAAAGTAGATCCATTATTTGGGACATATCATTTCAAAAGATGGGATAGTTGTGGACCTTGAGAAGATATAAGTCATCAGAGAATGGTCAGTGCTGAATAATGTGACAGAAGTCAGATCCTTAATGGGTCTAGCTGGCTACTACAGAAGATTCATTGCAGGGTTCTCAGGGATATCGCACCTTGTCACTTCCTTGCAAAGGAAGGAGAAGAAATTAAAATGGACAGAATAATGTGAGAGAAGCTTCCATCAATTGAAGAACTTGTTAACTAGTGCTCCAATCTCGAGGATTGCAGATCTGAATGAATATTTTGTAGTGTGTACAGATGCATGCAAAGAAGGACTAGGTGGAATCCTCAGTCAGAATGGGTTTGTGGTATGTTATGAATCCATAAAGATGAAGGATCATGAAAAGAACTATTCAACTCATGATTTGGAGTTGGTGGCCATTGTACATGCTCTAAAGAAATGGAGACATTACCTCATGGGAAAGAGGTTTGAACTGAGGACAAACCATAACAGTCTGAAGTATTTGTTTGATCAACCAACCTTAAATGCTAGACAGAGTAGATGGTTTGAATTCCTTTGTGAGTATGACTTTGATATCAAGCATATCAAAGGAAAGGAGAACAAAGTGGTTGATGCACTCAATAGAAGAATGCATGAACTACATGCTACAACCATTAGAATGTATCAAACTGATATTAAAGGAAGAATTTTGGAAGCTGCAAATGCATATTTGTAGTACATGTAATTGGTGACAAAGCTACAACAAGGTAAGATGCTACAGAAAGTGGAAGATTATAAATTGGAAGCTGATGGAACACTCTTGTACGAAAACATAATTTATGTACCTAATTCCCAAGAGTTAAGAATTATGATCTTGAAAGAAATGCATAATGTGCCTTATGTTGGGCACCTTGGATATCAAAAAACAATGGAAGCAGTTAAGAGCCACTACTTTTGTCCAGATGTGAAGAAGGAAATTGAAGAATACATCACCATATGTATGGAGTGTCAGAAGGTCAAAGCTGAACATAGGAACCCAGCAGGGTTGCTACAACCATTTCCCATTCCTGAGTGGAAGTGGGAAGTGGTGACAATGGATTTCATCATCGGATTTTCCAGAACCAGCAAGCAACATGATTCCATCATGGTGGTGGTGGATAAGATTACTAAATCTACCCATTTTATTCCATTGAAAACTACTCACAAGGCAGCTAATGTTGTTGATATCTATATGAAGGAAGTAGCACAATTGCATGGTATTCCCAAGACAATTGTGTCTGAAAGAGACCCAAAATTTACCCCAAAGTTTTGGAGAGGTTTATTCAAAGGGTTCGGAACAAATCTGAACTTCATCGTAGCCTATCATCCTTAGTCTGATGGGAAAACAGAAAGGGTGAAACAAGTGATAGAGGACATGCTAAGGATGTATGTGATGGACAAACCATCTAAATGGGAAGAGTACCTACACATAGTAGAATTTTACTACAACAATGGGTATCAAGATTCATTGAAGGTGAGCCCATTTGAATCACTTTATGGCAGAAAGTGAAACACCCCAATAAGTTGGGATAACCCAGCTGATAGGGCAGTGGTTGGGCCAGATTTTCTCAAGGAAATGGAAGAGAAAATGTTGAAGATTAAGCAGAATTTGAAGGCTTCCTAAGACAAGCAAAAATGTTATGCTGATAAGAATAGAACCCGCATGGAGTTTAAAGTGGGTGATCATGTTTTCTTGAAAGTGAAAGCCAACAAAAGTTTCCTAAAGCTGGGAAACTGTTCCAAGTTGGCAGCCAGATATTCTGAACCATTTGAAATCCTAGAAAGGATTGGACCAGTTGCATATATGCTTGCATTTCCTTCATCCATGACTATACATAATGTGTTTCATCTTTCATTTCTTAAGAAATATATATCTGATCCTAATCATTTGATTGATTGGAATTTGATTCAGGTGGAGAAAGAAGGCATCGTGCACGTGCATCCATTGCACATATTGGACCAGAAGAGAAAACATCTCTGGAATCGAGCCATAGGTCTTGTAAAGGTTCAGTGGACCTGGTACGGTCCTGAGGACGTGACGTGGGAGCATGAGGATGCTATGCAGGTAGAATACCCGCATCTTTTTGAATATTTTGAAAATCTTGTTGATGTTGTGTAAATAAATTACACTGGGGACAGTGAAAAAATAAGGGGAAGGGATTGTAATACCCCAAGCTGAGCCCCTATGAAATGTATTGATGTTTGTAGGCTAGTGAGCCAAGTGTTGATAAGCTGGTAGGATTATGTGTTATTAGGCCAGAGAGCCTAGGTGTTAAAGGCCATAAGCCTGATTTTTGTATGTGTAATTATACAGATCATTAATAAAATTTATACATCATTACGTGTAGACCGACCACGAAGAAAGAGTGATGGGGGACGAAGCTCCACTAGGCTAGGTAAGGGAGAGGGAGCTGAGAGGTTGGAAAGAGGGGCTAAGCTTAGGGGCTTAAGTCAAAGAGAATAATAATTTATTATTATTCCAAAAGTTGATTAGAAGGATATATTTTTATCTTAAGTTCCTTTGGGAGGACGGGGGACTTCCAAATGGAAAGGAACGTGCTTCATGGGCAACATGTGTCGGCTTAGGAACATGCAGTTTAAGATGGAAGGTTATCTTGTTGGGGGGGGGTTCACTTTCCATTCTCGCATCCTTCGCCTAACTAGGGGGCCTCCATCGTCGACCTCTGCATCTTTCACACACCTCTGAAACCAGTAACCTGTGAAGTTGACCTGTGTTTTCTTGTGAAGCCCAGCATATATGTACTTTCCAGAGCTGTGTTGTGCCTTACCAAATTGTGGTTGCTGTCATCCCCTGAGCTATATTAAACCTTTGTTTTTGTCCTCATCTTGCTAGAACTGAGTTGAAGAAGCGGGTTGTCAGGGTCGTGGTTGAAGAGGCAGGTTGTCAGGCCTGTGAGCAGCTCTCTCCAAGTGAGAGAGTTGGTTGGGAAGAGATTTTCTACTAGAGAGAGTCTAGCACCAGCTACGGAGCTCTGAGAATTCATGATACGACCTATTGTTGAGACCCTGAAAAGGGAAGTGGAGCAGTCGATGGACTGTGGAACAGTGAAGGTGCATATTCTCAGGGTGGAACAAGCATGTGGGGAATGAGACTCCGTGAGTAATGGGCGTAAGAAGGCTCCTGGAGAGAATCCTTCCAGTTGCACTGTGCAGTCTCCTGTAACCTCAGCCTAGTCTAGGATTCCCTTGCCCTGGGTGGAGCTTAGTCCCATCTCGAGGGTGACCCACTACTGAGCGTGATGAGCAGTGTGGTCTAAGGCTGGGAGGTTCGTGGAAGGTCTGCATGTAGTTGGTTTACTTCAATTGAAATATGAGTACCTATCCCTATGTTCAATTACATGTTGTGTATATGTACATGTGTTATAATTGATGAATATTGTCGGTATATGCTGTTATATTATGGGTTTTTCATGTGAGTACTGCATGTGTGATTTTATTGTTATTTCCGCATTAATCTATGTATGAATTATTATCAATTCCAACAAGAGTCTGTATGGTAATACTTTGTTATTTGTTTTAAATTCACTAGAAATGCATACATATATGTATATATATGCATGTTCCTCTGTGGCATTGCCTGGCATTTTGGTCGGTGTCTGGGGATGTTACAAATTGGTATCAAAGAAGTAAAGGCAAGGTTAAGGTTGTTTGGGTAGCATTACCCAGTAGGGGTCAGTGGTCGGGGACGTTACAAAAGAAATCAAGCGGTTTCATTGGTTTCAGTGATGACCTAATGCAAAACAATAATATATAGTCAATATATTATTACAATATATTGTGATCACAACCTAATATATTATTAGATTGTGATCAATGGGATTGGAAAATTCCAGGGTCAAACTTATGATTTAAACTAATCACATAGTTGCAATTATTTCAACACTGATATAACAAATAGTTGCATTAATTTAGCAATGATATAACAAATAGTTGCATTGATTTCAACAATAATATAATGAAAAATGATAACTTATATTGATTTAAGTGATGATACAATGAAAAATGATGTAAAGTAATCACATAGTTGCAATGATTTCAAGAATGATATAACTAATAGTTGCATTGAATTTAACAATGATGTAAAAAAATATAAAATATTATATGTGTTTTAGTGATAATACAATGAAAAAACATTTAAAGAAATCAAATAGTGTGATGACCTAATGCAAAACAATAAAGTGCATTGATTTTAGTAATGATATAGTGAAAATTGATGTTAGTGATGATATAATGAAAACTCATTTAGAGAAATAAAGTACTTGCAGTGATTTCTTCTATAACCTAATGCAAAACAATAAGGTACATTAATTTTACTAATGATACAATGAAAAATCATTTAGAGAAATCAAGTAGTTGAAATGATTTCAATAATGAAAAATATTATGATACATTGATTTTAGTTATAGATTCACTCTAGTAGAAATATAAAAATTGGCTTTCTATTACACCTATTAAAAGATGTAATAAAAACTAGATTCTTTTGAAACTTGGTGAGGGATTAACAATCCATAAGTCATGAGGATTGACTTTGGAGAAAGATACTATTAATATTGGGAAGCAAGAGAGACAGGGCATGACATTTACTGCAATATTTAGAGTTAAATATTTGAATGGTCTACTATTTCAATATCCTTTTAACATAGATTTATTCAT
Organism: Picea engelmannii; assembly: GCA_009831015.1. Lineage (NCBI taxonomy): Eukaryota > Viridiplantae > Streptophyta > Pinopsida > Pinales > Pinaceae > Picea > Picea engelmannii. The sequence continues at coordinate 3,917 of ML788032.1, read as the reverse complement.
TTAACAAGTAGTTTCATCTTTCATCCCTTTAACAAACCTCTTATCCCACAAATGATGGATCCATCTTAACTCTTTAATTATACTTCTGATTAATATTGTTTAATTATATTAATATTGTAGATGTTCTCAACAAACTAAGGCAACGAAATAAATTTAATATGATCATATTAATCTTAGAAATATACATATACATAATGTTGATGATCTACAAATTTTATGCTAGATCCATCTTAACTTGAGATCTATCAAGTATCTAGAAAAATCAAATCTAAATGCAAACATTTAACCTTTCATTAAGTTTTTCATTCTAAAAAGTGTTTAGATTTAATCCCTCTAACTTGAGGGACCTAAGCTCATAATACTATCATACTTATTAATCCTAATATTATTATAAAATTTATTATAATAATCATATTATAATATTAATTAAAATATATTAATCATATTATATTAATATAATATAGGTAATGATGAGAGCTAAGACTAAGAAGATACATGCATAATAATAAAATAAACCCTAAACACATAACCAAAGACATTATTATTGATGTTCAAACTGGATATAACATAAATATAAAAATACTAAAAAGATACATGCATAATAATAAAATAAACCCTAAACACATAACCAAAGACATATTATTATTGATGTTAACACTCGATATAACATAAATATAAAAATACTAAAGGTTAACACCATAATAAAAAACAAAGAACACAAATTAGACTCACAAAAAAAAATGAAGGAGGAGCAAGAACAACACATAGGAATGAGAGATAGAAAAATATGAGATGCCAATACTATAAGTTTCTTTTATAGTATATTAACCAGAGCTATTTCTTACTCATCTAGAGAGCTCCATCCCTATTAAGGTTGTTGGGTGTTTAATGATTTTTATAGCTTCTTTTATTTTAGGTTTGAAGTAGTGATCCTTTTTGACTAGGATTTTGGTGTCTTCCAAACATATATGGTGTTTGGTTTCATTGAAATGTTCAATTAATGCTAAGGTGCATGTGCATTCATTCCTAATATCAACTTGTTGGTCTTTAATCCTTATGTGAAAAGATAGTCTATTTCTCCTATATAACATTTTCAGCATGAGCACTCTACCTGGTCTAAGGTTTCTTTCACTAATGTCGTATTCTACCTGAGAAGAAAACTACTTTATACAACATATATGTTTTATTACATATTTAAATGTTAAAAAAAAAATATTTTATTGAATTAGTGGTTTTTAAATAATATGTTCTTACAAGTGATGAAGGTTTAGAAGATGAAAAGGGAACCAATAACATTTCAAGTTTAAATTTAATTCATTTTATTTTCTTAAATATGTAGATATTTTTCCATGTAATGTTGTATACAAAGTTAACATTTTCCTAAAAAGATAATATGCCACTTCTTATAGGTACAAAAATTTATATGGTTGTTTTTGTTATTTAATTTAAAATTTCATAATTACATTTACATATGTATATTTTTTTATTTCATAGTATGAAATATTGAATGTTTTTGTTATTTAATTTAAAATTTCATAATTACATTTACATGTGTATATTTTTTTATTTCATAGTGTGAAATATTGAATGTTAATATGATAAATTTCATTATTGTATTTATGTTTATGAAGATATGATTTTTCTCTTTTATAATGTGAAATTGATTGAATATTAATGTAATAAAATAAACACATACTAAAGAATAAGCAGACTATGCAATGTACATATATGGATTCCACCAAACCTTCTCAAACCTAATTTTAGGAGACCTCCCTATTACAATCCATAAATACACATTTCCTCAAAACCTAAAACTTAATTTTTATAGGTGTTGTGTAACTATTCTATAAAATAGTTTTTTTTGTCCGCTATATAAATTGCATGAAATTATTATTTTTTGTTGTTTAAAATCCAGTTTTGAATGTAAAAATGGATTCAACATGTTGAAAAGCAAGTAGAGATACAAAAATAATCACTCAAGCAAAAGTCCCTGGAAAAAATCGCGGGACAACCTTCATTTCATACATATTACCATCCATAAATGCCCCATACATATAAAAGGTTTTTCTATTTTTTTGCTTTTTGGTGAGAATGATGTAAATCTGGATAAAAAAAAAATTTTGGTTGTTTAAATTGCACTGAAAGATAATACAAACTTAGTCACTCAAATCTGCACTTCCAACCATTTCTCACCTAATTTTGTCCAAAATCAAACAGAAAAAATAACCAAAAAATAAAACGTTTAGACGAAGCCAATAAAGACTGAAGGTGTGAAGGAAGGTTTTCTAATAACACCTTGGTTCAATTATAATCATTATCCATTGTAAAATGGATTAATGGAAACCATTAATTTATGGTCTTCACCTCGGTTGGTTAATGGGAGTTTGGCCTTATATGCTCAAATAGAACACACTGAATCAACCGGAATTTTAGTTTTCTTTGACTTCTGGTCGATGATGAGGAAAGAAGGGTTGCTGAGAACCAAAAGATCAATCCGGAATTACTGAATAAGGAAAGAGCGGAGAATGAAACCAAAAGATCAATCCTGGAATTACTAGATAAGGAAAGGGCAGAGAATGGAAATTAGAAAGGAAAATTCCCTACTGCAGGGAGACCATAATGACCGATGTCTTCCAGTGCAAAAGAGGTCCTTCTACGATAGATTCTGAACTCCACTGAGCCTCCATCTGCACTCTATCACCTGTCCACCTTTCTCCAAAACACTTTAGAGGGAATCTATTTTTAACCAACAGATCCATCAGGACTCAGAATCTTTCTCTTTCTTGCCGGCCATTAATGTTTACAAAAAATAAGACCATATATGTTTTTTCAATCAGTCGAGCTTTTCAATGAGTGTCGTTACGTAGACCAGCAGATACTGGCATGCAATAAACCAAAGTCCCGTACAAATATAAAAGGAAAACAATCTGGTTACGTATTGCATGTGAGATGCAGATGGAGACACATCATCGGATATGTCAGATATATCTGTGTATATACCAAGGTAATACGACTGTATATATAGTCTGTAGGTTAAAGATTTTACTAAATTAAGACTTTTTGGGGATATTTGATCGAAATTCGGCTAGAAATTGTTGGATTAGTAGATTTAAGTGATTATTTCTGTAAAATCCGAGTGTCTCTGGAGTTTTTCAGCATGCTGAATTCATTTTTGCATTCAAAAATGGATTCTGAACAACAAAAAACAGTGATTCGTCTAAATTTATATGGCAGGATTCCGGCAAAAAAAAAACATTTAGTAGAACAGCTAGCCAACGCCCTATATATATATATATCACTAGTTGTAGCTGACTGATTATTGTTTACTTTTTTTGGACGGATATATCAAGGTAATTGGACTGATATATCAAGGTAAACTGACTGTATATAAGCTTAGTTTAAAGGTTTGACTTTTTAGAGTTTTTAAGGGCATATTTTCTGATTAATTTTTACTGAAATCCTTTAAAAATTTGTTGGAACTCCAGATTTAAGTGTTGGAGTCTGTATAATTTGAGTGCCGAGAAGGTTTTTTACTGTGCTGATTTCATTTATGCATTCAAAAATGCAATTTAAACAACAGAAAATAGAGATTTCAACAAGATATGTTGAACCAGATTCTAATGAAAAAGTTCAAAAAATCTCTATATGTTTAGACAAGACCTCTGTATATATATCAACATTAGCATCATTGAATGTTGCCTAGTAAACTGGTTATTGTTAGACGGATCCATTTTAACTTGGAGATTAAAAAACTAGCAAAATCACATACAATGACCTATATGCTAATCAAACCCTATCAAACAGATAGAGGTTCTACTAACAGTATTGGAAACGGACAGACTCGGTTAAAGGAAATGATCAAACGACCATTTTTATTTTCCATCTACTTGGATCGTCTTCCAACCATATCCAATATA
>ML788031.1:843683-857093 GCA_009831015.1 Picea engelmannii | reverse complement strand
CTAAAGGGAGGTTATATTAAACTTGCAGAAACTAGGGTTTCTCATAGAAGAAGGATTGATGACCAAAGGTTCATCCTAGTATTTCATGGGATAGCCAAGCTAATCTTATCCATCCTAGAACTTGTTATTTATAGTTAGAGAAGCTGGTTTAGGTGGTTTAGGATCAAGATCAGGGACATACAAGTGTATTCCTTCCATTTTTCCTGCTCCAAATCCCATAATTTTATGCATTTTATACATTTTAAGGGTATTTAAGGGTGCTCACAAGCTACTAACATCAAGTAAGTGCTCATGCTTTGCTTCCAGGAAAGGTGCGAGCACAAGGAAATATTATCAAAATTATGCCTAGAAAGACTCAGCTTTATAGATTTAAGAGTTCATTAATCATGCCAAAATAGTGTCTATGGTCATAAGTGATCAAAAATATGCATAATACATGCCCCATAAAGTGTGAGGGAATAAAAGCAACTCATGGCAAAAATACATTATAAACAATTAGAGGAGTTTGGTAGAAAATCAAGGAGGAGTCTAGCGGATCAGTGATTAGAGAATTAACTGCAAGTCAATACAAAGTATTAGACATCTATCTTCCTCAATTCAGGAATACCCATGCTCAAGTGAAAAACAAACACGTCTTCCAAAGAAAGTACACTACGTATCCATGAAGTATAGAAATTGTAAAATCATGGCCACAAACTGATACATGTTGGATTCATGTCAAAATAAGATCATAGCCATCAAAATATACATAGTGGATCTATGTCTTGTTGTACATTAGGAGAAAAAATAGAACTATGAAGTGAACAATATTCTTCTCCATGGTACTAATAAAATATAGGTTACTAGTGTTGCAAACAAACTCAGGTGATAATAGAAATGTTGCAAACAAACTCAGGTGATAATAGAAATGAAGGATGCCCTCACATCCCTAGGTTTTCAATTGAAATCCATCACAATGTTTGAATCTACACCAAGTGAAGATGCATTGTAGTAAAAAATGGGAGAAATCATCTAGCCATTGATAACTAAAGAATAATGTTTCCAAACGTGAGGTATCCAACCAATAATGATAATGGGTACCAAGATACTTAGTACATTCTAACAAATGTGAATAGATGTGTTGGTGTCAATTTTTTTTTAGTATCAATCGGTTAGGGGTCACTAATGAAAATAGACTTTCGACTGAGAGGGAAGCTACCACTTATTAGTGCAAGCCCCAAGGTACTATAAGGGTCTCTAATTCTTGTTCCCAAAGAAAAATGAGTTGGAGTCGATAGGAAGAGATTTGTTAGAAGGAGGGCCATAAGGTTCCCACATCAATTGGCATGCGATAGGATTAGGAATTGAATTGATTTGATGTCTTGGACAATAAATTTTGAGAGAACACACCACCAAGTATGAATTTATAATATACCAAATGGAAATAACATACAAGAAAGATCCTCTAATCAACAATCATTAATGAAAATCATTGTCAGAGATGAGTAATTCCACCATTGATGAAAATTGAATCCAACGTACAACATTAATCCCACCATGTGAATAGATGTCTTGACATCAAACACGAAAAAAATATTATTCCTCAACCATTAATGAATTTCATATATTGAATGTAAGGCTATTGGGAGTAGGGAGTTGGAGCTAGAAACACAATTTTCAAAAACATTTTCGGGAGAAGAATGTCTGGGAGTGTTTATTCTATAATACATATTTTAATATATTTTGATGCATATATATTGAAAAAACATACAAAATGCCGAATCAAGTGGAGAAAACATGAAATCATATATTTAACTACTATAATAATGATGATTATTAAAGAATTAACCATTTAGTACACATATAACATCAATAATCTAGTAGTTATAACTTATAACATTGTCATCAAATGATCAATCATCAACCTTCAAGTTTCAACATATAAAAATTTTCAACAACAAATTATAGCAGATGACATCAACCACGAAATGAAATAGAACATCATATTGATTACCCAAGAGTTGTAAGTTTCAATTAATAGTTCAAATGTAGGTTCAAAGATCAAAGTTCAAACTTAAATTGTCATATAATGTTTATAAAATAGTGCATAATAAAGACAAAGTACTAAGTTCTAGAGACTACTTCTAAACAAGACAAAGAAAAATAGATCTAATATCTACTAAGCTTTCCTCTTGCCATGAGAAACTTCTAGTTTCTTTTCCAGTAATCTATGAACAAGAGGTGTAGGAGTAGGTGGAAGTGTTTGTGGAACACAACTAGTATCTACCATTAGAGAAATTTTGAGATAAAAAATAGGCCTCAAAACAAAACATTTGTTATCAACATTAACTTTAAAAGAACCAATAGAATTCAAGGTGATGATGTCAACCATAAGGGTAAATAGGTTTGGAGGAAAAGAAATAAAACATTTTTTTAATCTTCTTTTTCACTTATCTCCTTATAGGTTTACGCAAATTTCAACTTTAGGCACTCGCTGGATGAGAAATTGAATTTGACATCTAGCGAGTACTCACTTTTCATGCTTTTGATAGACCCATAGTGTGATAAACTAGAAATACATGAAATAAACGTGTTTCTCTAGTTTATCTGATTGTGGATCTATCAAAATCATGCAAATTGGGTACTCGTTGGATGCATAATTCAATTATGCATCCAATGAGTTCCTACACTTGAAATTTGAGTAAACTTGTAAGGATATAAATTGAATATACAATTAAAAAAGTAGTTTTCTTTCTTTCCCTTTGAAAACTCATCACTCTTGTTTTATTATTTTAACTGTTCTTTTATTATTTTCCTCAGGAGGCCCATTTTAGACCTCAAAATTTCTCTAGTGTTGTCCCCTACGTAATGTTGGAAACTGTGAAGCTAAAGGAAAAGCTCTTGAATCTAGAAACTTGCAAGTGGCTGGGGGTGGCTTGTCTACTCCATGAATATGATCAACTTCATGATCACTAAAAATTTTAACTCCCAAATTCTCTAAAACGATGGCTCCATCCTCCAAATTATCCTCCTCTATATTATTGTCCCAAGTCACATATGTTCTATCATTCTTCACCACCTCATAATAATGGGAAAACAACCTCAAGTTGTAGTAGAAATAAACCAAGTTTTTCTCTTGATGTACATTCAGGTTGTTTCTCTTCACGCTATGGTTGAAGCTTTAGGTTCTCCAACACCTCTTTATAGAAGAAGTGTTAACAACCTGTGAAATCACCCTCACCACCAATTTATGAATATATGTTGTAGAGGAGCCATACATGTTCCACCATTCGATAGGATTCAACCTATCTCGATCTTTGGTTGCATGTAGGTTAGAAAAGACTCCATGTTCACTGATATACTTTCTCAATTGACTTCATACTTCAACACACTCATATTAATCAAGGACCAACTTGGCTAATGTAAGCATATACCCATTTTATACCTCTAAATCCATGCGTGGTTTTCTCCTAATCCCACCCCCAAGTGCTGGTTGGGCCAACCAATATGGAGAATAATATTTGGGTGTAAGGACATACAATAGGGCATGAAGTGGAACAATTAGATTATCCCAATGTCTGACCACATGTTTATGGATATGATCATACAAGATCACCTCTCTTAGCCCAATAATGTCTTTGATTTGGCATAACATGTTGTCCATTTTATCATACACATCCCTAATCATTGCCTGATCTGTATCTACAAACCAAATCATACTATAAATGGGCTTGGTGGATTGAAAAACATACCAAACCTGTTTTCAAAACTAACCATCAAGCATTGTGTCCTCCACTTCCTGAAATTCATGTTTATCGGATGTAGATGTAGCCTTGTCTTTCAAATCCTGCCATGAATCACTTGAGACCATACTATCCAATGCCTCTCTTATCTCCAAAAGGAATTTGAAGGTGAGATAATGTGGTGGGCCATGCTATGGTTGGTAATAATTTTTAGCATTTTCTTCCCTCTCTTGTACAATGCACCAATCCATTTATAATCATTGTCCTTCATCTTAACAATATCATGCATCAATAAGTTGAAAGTGTGAACTAAACACCTTGATCAAAATATGTTAGGGTACATATCCTCAAATATTTCTCTTGTTTCCTTACAATTAGTAGCATTATTAGTGATGAATTGAATGAAACTGCACAAACCAATCTTTTGAATTGTTTTAATTAAGGGTTCTGCAATATTAATACCAGTCTGATAATGATCTCATTAGTCATGGGATGAAAGGAATACCACACCACTACCATACACACCAATAATATTTATCAACGACCCACCTATAACATTTTTCTAACCATTATATACAATGGCTACCCCATATTCGTTCCAATAATTTGTAATTTGTCGTAGAGCACTATGGATTTTGGCTCTTCCTTGTCAAGTTCCATGGTTCTAGCTTTGTTATACCCAGGGATCTTGTATCCTTTAGGGGCATCATTGATGGATTGTACCATTTCATGTCAATAGGGTGAAATAAGAACATTGAATGGTACATCACATGCATAAGGAAACTTGAAATATTTTGCATACACGTCATCCCTACAACCTTGGTCAAGGAAATATGATATTGTTCTATGCCCTAAATGCATATGAAACAATCCACTAACATGGGGGGATGGGGATCAACCACTGAAAATTCTTTGTGAGCTTGAGGTTTAACTCTCATATTTAACCCTTGATTTTTTGGATTTGTTTTGTGTGGCTTCCTCTTCCTTCTTGTATTTGTTTCTATCTTTGACTAGAAAATGTTCATGGGTTTTGAATCCTATATTCTTACCTTCATCCCATGCATCATACCACAGAGATGATTTCTCACATGGGTATATGAACTTGTGTAATTTGTATGACAATGGGACTATATAAATTTTGTAGTTCCAGTCCCTTTCCCTCCCCTAAGCTTTGTCACATAATTCCACAAGGATCTTGAGCTCTCTTTGGGTTTCTGTTCGTCATCACTATCATTTTCATTATTATCATATCCTTCCATTTCTTCCTCCTCTCCATGGTATTTTTTTCTTACTTCTAGTTCTTCCTCATCATCGTTAATATTTCAATGTCCCAAGACCACCATCATAATAAAGAATGGAACCAATAGGATATACCACATTAACATACCCATCATTCTTGTTGAATATTGAGAATAAATTGCTACATACAATAGAATTATGGAGAAGGAGGAAGGGGAAACAGTAGGAGAAGAGAACATTCAAGCATTCAACATAGTAAATATACTATTTTGCAACACATGCAAAAAAAATTAAAAAAAAGAACAGTGGGATTTATAGCCTACTTATTAAGATCTCCAATGGTGGTTTAATGTAGTTATGGAATCCTTAAATATCCCTTCTAAGATCTCACAAATGGAAGTGTTCAATATTTCTTCCAAGCTCTTATAAGACTACTCCTCAGCAATTAGTGGACAACCCATTCAAAACCCTAGCAAAGATGAGTGAAACAAGAAACAAAATAAGAGAAAATGGAACGAGTGAGTGTTTTAATCCACAAAGGAACCCTATCCATTCCTAAAACAATATTTTATAACCTTGTCTTGGTTCCCATAAGAAAAAAGAGGCCAATTTTTCCCTCTCACAAGGGAGCATTGGGAGAGTGTTTTGTAATCTCCCAGGAGCATCTTGGGAGTATCTTGAGAGAACTTAGGGAGCTCTCAAGGAGTGAAGCTCCCTAAACACTTCCTAAATGGGAAGGGAGTGATATGTTTTTGCAAGGGAGTGTTCTCCTTAAAATACTCGCAGAAAGAAACATTTAGGAAGTGCACTCTCTAGAGTGCTTCCTAAATGCTCCCTTTGGGAGCAGGCTTTGAAAAAAAATCATTTGGCATGGAGGGGGATCCCATGTAGCGTAGGTTGAATGGAAGGAAACAAATTGATGATGAAAGTAAGTTCCAAGATGCTACCGATCTCTAGGTCTATCTCTTAGAACAATGTTTTGTAGTTTATAAAAATAAACCTATAAATGAGAAGGAAATATTCCACACTGACACAAGATAAATTCATTGGATGTAAACCAATAATAACTTGACTCATGGAATGGATGACATGGATGACAAAAACCACTAAGGAATTTCCAACAAAAGGTTATCAGCTCAAAAATTCCCTTAAACAATTACACAACACAATGAATGACCTGGGTAGCAACGAATGCCAAAAGAGACCACTGATATAAACCATCAACATAGGAGACATTAAAGTATAACTCCATAACAATTGGAAGACTAATTAATTTGGAGTTCAAAGATGAACTCTAGGCCATGGTGCAAATTCTAAGGAAATACTAAACATCAATTGTAGGTATAATGGACTCAAGATATGTGTTTTGTTCAAGACTTATATAGATGACTTACAAGGAATATGGTATGAACTAATATTTAGGATCCCTAGCAAGAGGGTTGGAAACTTGTTGAAAAATCAAATCGGATAACTAACTCTTCTTTCCTAATAAATTCTTATAACAATGGAATGCAAAATATGAGGGAACACCTATAAAGGTTTCCATGTTTCTTCAATAGTTGGATTACAAAGTAGATCTCCAACACCAAGATCCTACCTGTACATGTACACAATCAACAAACAAATACCTTAATCATGCTTTTGGAGACATTCCATATAATGAAAACAAATTTGAATTGCAATAATGAATTGATAATAGGATGACAATGCTACCTATCCAATTCCATAACATGAATGATAACAATGCAACATGAATTACACTATAATGGGGGGTGGGGGGTAAGAAGATTTATCTAAATTAATTATAATAAGTGTTACAATATATATATGTGTGTGTGTGTGTGTGTGTATTGTTGGTAACCTCTTTGTTCAATCTTAGGTTCCTCTAGCCTTAACCTTCATTTAAGCTTTCTCCAAAATTCAAGGATATGACCTCTAATGAATGTTGGGAGCCAAATATGGCTGTAAAGGCACCTAAAGGGAGGTTATATCAAGCTTGCATAAACTAGGGCTCTCAAAGAAGAGGAATTGATGACCAAATCTTTATCCTAGTATTTCATGGGCTAGCCAAGATAATCCTATCCATCCTTGAACCTTTTATTTATAGTCAAATAAGTTGGTTCAAGTGGTTTAAGATCAAGATTAGGGACATAAAAGTGTATGCCTTCCATTTATCCCACTCAAAAGGGAGTATTTTTGTGTATTATATATATATATATATTATATTTTGAGTGTGCTTGCAGGTAACTTTTTAACTGACATAAAATGAAAAATAATGCATTGCTTCAAGGCAAGGTAGGAGAACAAGGAATGATTGTTCAAATTATGCCCCCCAAAAATCAAGCTTATAGATTTAAGATTTCATTATGGTTTTAAATCAAGACAAAATAATGTTTGAGGCCATGAGTGACAAAAGAAATGTGTTAGAAAACAAGATCACAAAGAAATAAAATAAAACAAATGTGGAAATAAAACATAGAAGATACACAATACAATAAAGACAGATATATACGTGGTTCACCCCGTGTGGGCTACGTCCACCAGAGAAATTTCTAGGTCCTTCCTTATTATTATCTAGCAAAATGAAGGGATACAACCTACAACACACCCACTGTAACTTCCTCTTCTTTCTCTCACATTATCCTCTCTCAGAATACAATATTCACGATAATACACAACCACAATACAATTCCCTCATAAAAAAGAGGTTTTCCTTCTAGGGAAAAAAACCCTAAAATAACTTCTACTGTTAGATCTGCGACCTTATAATGAATAGTCCAGATTGACTACAAAATTACAATATTTTACAAGGAAATTTCTCATCTTCACCTTCATACTTGAAGACCAATTGAAACTGAGGAGGGACTTAGTTTCTCCCTGGTTACTCCCTTTGTTAACATGTCAGCAGGATTTTGGCTAGTATGTATCTTTTCCAACTTCAAATGTCCATCTTTCAAGACAGATCGTATGAAATGGTACCTAAGATGTATATGCTTAGTCTTCAAATGGAAGGTTGAGTTATTTGCAAGATGAATGGCACTCTTGCTATCATAGTGCAACCTGCTATTCTCTTTCTTCTTTCCCAATTACTCCATAAACCTCTATAACCAAACCATCTCTTTACTAGCCTTTGTAGAAACAACACACTCTGCTTCCATTGTTGAAAGTGAAACAACCTTTTGCAGTTTCAAAATCCAACTTACTAGTGTTCCGCCTACAATAAAAACATACCCTGTGGTGCTCCTCCTTCTATATTTATCAGTTGCCATATATGAATCAACATATCCCTGTAGAACAATGTCTGAACCTCCAAAACATAATGCATGAGTAGTAGTACCTCTCAAATACCTGAGAATCCACTTTACTACCTCCCAATGTTCTTTACCTGGATTGTTCATATACCTGCTCACAACTGCCACTACATGTGCAATATCTGGTCTTGTGCAAACCATCACATACATCAAGATGCCAATTGTTGATGATAAGGGACCCTGGACATGTATTCTATCTTCTCCTATGTCTTGGGATAGATTTCCTTAGTTAATTTGAAATGGTTGGCCAAAGGTGTACTAACTGGTTTTTCATTCTTCATTCTAAACCTATCCAACACCTTCTTTATGTACTCACTCTGAGACAATGTCAATTTGTGATTTTTCATGTCTCTTGTTATTCTCATACCAAGGATTTTCTTTGCAACACCCAAATCCTTCATCGCAAATGAATTAGATAATTTCTTCTTGAGCACATTTATATCCTGCATATTAGACCCTGCAACAAATATGCCATCTACATACAATAGCAAGATAAGATAACTTCTATTTTCTAGCCTTTTAAAATAAACACAGTGATTAGAATGACATCTAATATAACCTTGTTCTATCATAAACATGTCAAACTTCAAATACCACTTCCTTGGATCTTTATTTAGGCCATACAAACTCTTCTTCAACCTGCATATCAAATTATCTTTTCCTTTGACCTCATACCCCTGTGGCTGCTGCATATAAATCTCTTCCTCCAAATCCCCATGTAGAAAAGTTGTTTTTACATCTAATTGCTGAAGATGCAAGTCTTCTACTTCCACAAGACTTAAAATAGTCCTAATTGAAGTCATTTTAACAACATGAGAAAATATTCCATCAAAATCTATATCTTTCTTTTGTGCAAACCACTTTACAACAAATATAGCCTTATATCGCCTTTTTCCTCCATATTCTTCCTTCAACCTATAAAACCATTTATTCTGCAATGCTCTTTTTCCTACAAGAAACTAAACCAGGTCCGAATTCTGGTTATTTACCAAGGAATCCATTTCCTCTTTCATGCCTTGCTCCCACTTCTTTTTAGTGTTTCCCTTCATTGCCTCTTCATAACTTTCTAGTTCACTGGAATTAATCAAAAATACATAATACAATGAAGGAGCGTATCATTTAGGGGGTCTAGTTAACTTGGTAGATATTCTAACAACACTTGCATGAGTTTGGGGTACCTGTTGCTCCCGTTGTTGTACATTTTGATTTTCTGGTACCTTTGGATTTTTTTTTCAGTGATCTCATCAAGCACTGTGTATTCTGGTTTTTTTTTTTCCTGTTTCTTTCCCTGCAACTGATCTTTGTACTTGACCTTCTCATTGAATATGACATATCTAATCCTAATGATTTTTTCTATTTTCATAATCCCATAAGTGATAACCAAAATCATTAACACCATATCCAATAAAGGGACAGTTCTTGGATTTTACCTCAAGCTTTGTTCTATTTTCTTTATCAATATGGACAAATGCTTCACAACCGAAAGTCTTCAAAAAATAATAGTTTACTTTTTTACCTATCCATGCCTCCTATGGAATTCCACCATCCAAAGAGATTGAAGGTCCTCTGTTTATTAAGTATACAAAAATATCTACAACATCTACTTAGAACTGTAAGGGAAACCAAGCATGTAATCTCATACTCCTTGCACGCTCCATGATTGTCCTGTTCATCCTTTCTGACACACCATTTTCTTGTGGTGTTCCTGGAATTGTTTTCTCTCTACAAATCCCATGGTATGAATAGTAATCATCAAAATCCTTGCTGCAATATTCACCTCCATTGTCTGATCTAAGACACTTCAACCTTTTTCCTGTCTCATTCTCAACCAAAGCTTTCCATTTCTTAAAAGCATAAAAAACATTAGATTTTTGTTGAATGCAATAAACCTAAGTTTTTCTAGTTTCATCATCAATAAAAGTAACATAATAACAAGAGCCACCAAGAGATGATACCTGAGTTGTTCCCCATACATTTGTATGCTCAAGCTCTAACCTTTCACTCTTTTTTTCTTTTCCGACTCTGAGAAATATGATTCTCTTCTATTTTCCATAAACACAGTGCTCGTAGAAATCCAAATCAATTTGTTTAAGATTGGAATTTTTTTTTTTTTTTGAATTATTTACATCCCATTCTCACTCATGTGTCCAAGCGTATGATTCCATAGTTCTATATCCACTCCTGTAGAAGCTAAAGAGATAAAATAGTCAATATTACTAGTACATAAATACAATGTAACTACCTTCTCTCCTTTTTCTATCACCAATGATCCTTTGGTGACCTTCCATGCCTTATCTTCAAATATAGATATACAACCTTCACTTTCCAACTGCCCTATTGAAATTAGATTTTTTCTTAGATCTGCAACATGTCTTACCTCTTTCAACAACCAATGGTTTCCATTTTTTTTCTTTATTTCTAGCTTACCCATTCCAACAATTTTGCATGGTGCATCATCACCCAAATGAGCCTGTCCAAAATCACCTTGAACATAATATACAAAATGTTTCATATGGGGTGTGGGATGAAATGAATCCCCTGAATCTAATACCCAAGAATAAAAAATATTATATACAAAAATAATCAAAGCATCTTGTAACACATCATATGTTACATTTGCTTCCTAATTTTTCTCCTGTTGTCCATCTCTTTGTTTCTTTGGAGCTTTGCAGTCTTTCTTCAAATGTCCTTTCTCCCAACAATTATAACACTCTATCTTTCCCAGTATGAATTTGGATATACCCTTCCTAGAATTCCCATGGTTCTCTGAGCCCTTTCCTCTATCCTTTTGTCTTCCCCTATTCTCCATGGTCAATGCATTGCCTTATGTCTCACCTGTGCTTTTCCATCACATTTCCTCGCTAAGGATAACACCAACAACATCATCAAATTTTAGAGTGTTTGAACCAAACATAGAATTAATTACAGCCATGACCAAGCCATTCCATCTTTCTGGAAATGAGCACATGATTAGAAGAGCTTGACCTCATCATAAAATTCCACTTTTAAAGAACTTAGCTGATTAGTAACCGTATCAAATTCATTTAAATGATCTGCAATAGACCCACCTTTTGACATATTCATATTAAATAATCACTTCATTAGAAATACCTTATTGGACACCAAGAGTTTTTCATACAGTTTATCCAATGCATCCATCAACTCCTTCGTTGTCTTTTATTTTGAAATATTGAAAGCCACCAATGTTGCCAGGATCAGCCGTATCATTCCTAGTTCCTTTCTATCAAGAACCTCCCATTCTTCGTCCTTCATGGCCATCAGCTTCTTTTCTATTCCACCCAATGGTAGGAATAGATCCTTATGATATAAATAATCTTCCATCTGCATCTTTCATAAATGGTATTTTTGGTTGTTAAATTTATCAACCCTAAACTTTCCATCTTCCTCCATTGCTCCCACTCGAACCAGGAACCCTCTTTTCCTACGAGTTAACTTTTGCTATGATACTAGTTGTTAGAAAAACAATATCGTGTAGAAAAAAAATAAAACGAATGCAGAAATAAAAAAATAATATACACAATACAATAGAGACACATATATACGTGGTTCACCTAGTGTGGGCTACGTCCACCGTAGAAATTGCCAAGTCCTTCCTTTTATTATCCAACAAAATGAAGGGATACAACCTACAACACACTCGTTGTAACTTCCTCTTCTTTCTCTCACTGTCTCCTCTCTAAGAATACAATATTCACGATAATACACAGTTGCAATACAATTCCCTCATAAAAAAGAGGGTTTTCTTCTAGGGAAAAAAACCCTAAAATAACTTCTACTATCAGATCTACGACCTTATAATGAACGATCCAGATTGACTATGAAATTACAATATTTTGCAAGGCAAATTTTCCCAAAATTTTGCTTTGGAGGTGCTACCCCGAATCCCCCACCGAGGGGGGAGTGGTGATAGTTGTGGGGGGGGGAACCCCTCACACCCCCACACACCCTCGTTAGGGAATGGGATCCCAAAATGGCTAAAACAAACCTCTGAATTAGGAAGATAATCAAGCTCCACAACCAAGAAAATATGCATAACAAGTAGAAGTTGTTGATTATGAGGAAATATTCTCTCAAGTGGCCAAGATGACCTCTATTAAATTGTTGTTCGCATTAGAAATAAATTATTATTTGGAAGTGCAACAAATGGACATAAATGCAACATTTCTTCATGATAAGCTCAAAGAAAAAATATTCATAAAGAAACCAGAAGGATTTGTAGTAGAAGGGAGAGAGTACACGGTGTGTGAGTTGAAGAGATGAATGTATGGCATGAAGAAGTCCCCAACACAATGGTACTAGTGGCTTGAAAAATATGTTGTGGGTCAAGGGTTTTTAAGAATTTAAGTGGATTATTGTGTTTACTTTAAACAAGAAGGTAATAAATTCATTATTCTAGAATTATATGTTGATAAGATTATTTTGAATAGTGATTGTAAGAAGTTAGTCAATGAAACTAAGTACCAATTATCATGGAAGTTTGACTTGAAGGAATTACGTGAGTTACACTATTGTTTGGGAATCGAGGTGAGGAGAGACCACTGAAACAACCATTACATAAATATTGATATACATTTGTGGAAACCAATATGAATAACCCTTCCAAAAATCAAGATTTATAGATTCTAGGATGAATAGCCCTTCCAAAAATTAGATAACGATGCATTCTTTACTTTTAGCTTTTTGTATTTGTGGGTTTTATGAAGAAACTAAGTATCATGTAGTTTTTACATTTTACTTTTCCTTAGTATCCAATTTGGAGTTACTTGATGCGCACATTGACTCAAATTTAGTGAATGATGACATTTATTGATTCATATAATAATTTCCACCCATTTAATTTCACCTCGATCCTATATTTATATTGTATACAACTCTTTTGTTATGGGATCATACTTGTTCATGTTATTTCCCATGACTTAAAACTTCTCTCCTCAAAAGATACTCATATCATATTAGTTAGGACTTTGAATTTAAATTATGATTAGTTAGGAATGATGATGTCATGATCCCAACCTATTGTCATCCACTCAGTGTTATGTGTTGGTCAAAGAGATTGAAGGTTTCATTTATCTTAATATTTTTGTCCTAGTTATCCATTTTGTTTATAATGGCTAATC
>ML788031.1:790829-841647 GCA_009831015.1 Picea engelmannii | reverse complement strand
ACCACCCTCATTCCACGATCCATAATCACCCCACCTTCCCATGGTGAATATCACATTCACTAATTTATCCGATAGGTCCCTTTATACAATGAATAAGTAACATTGAATGTAGGTTTTAGTTAGGTACAATTCATTGGTGTGGATATCTAGACATGAACATGGAATTTCCTTCTTGATATTTTTTCTTCCCCTAAGGTTTCTTGATTAGAATATGAGTGATCAAATACATACACACCCACTTGGATATTAAAATGCGTTGCACTTAGGGAGATAAAGTATCACCATTACTTTTTCTTCCAAGATTATCCTCTTCTTAGATCAACTATACCCTTGGAACTTGTGAACTTATATTCAATTTTGAGTTGTATTGTTGTCATATCTCTCACTTGTATGAGATTGCTCGATGTAATCCACACCTCATACACCTCTCTTATTCTACCTTTTTAGAGATGTCCTTCTCTCAAACTCACTTTTTAGATTGTTAATAGGTATCATTGTAGTATTAAAAAGGAGATTTATAAGGAGAAAGGTTATCTAAACATTATATACAATATCTTAATCTATAGTAGTGATAATATTATTTATTATATGAGAATGTTCAATCTCCCTTTATTCCATAATCCAAAAATATAACATTGCAATGATGATATGATGATATTGATATAGGGAGAAGGGTTTGCTACGATTATTCCATAAACCATAAATAGATAATGGTGTTGCGATTATAAGGCAAGGAGAAGAGTTTTTTGTTTTTGTTTGTTAGTTTGTCCATGACTTGTGGGACTAACCCGTGGTTGAGAAACCACTACTCAGGGGCATCTAAGCCGTCAAAATCACTCGGGGATCGCACCCGGCTTGAGCCACACCAACCCTTAACATGGCTGGATTTTTTGTCCCCGCAAGTTTCAAACCAGTGACTTTAACATCACAGAGTGCTTTAACAACACACTCCATCACTGACTGTCCTATACCCCGTGGACAAGGCAAGGAGAAGAGTTAGATGAATCTTGTGCCATAATTAAACAATAGATAGAGGATATGGTGTTATTCACTTTGGGATAAAGGTTATATGCCATATATACCACAATCGCATAAAAATTATTAGAATTAAGATGAAAGTATAATTTAAAATGCACATGCAATTGTTCTAAATGAATCCCTCAATAGATACTAGAGAGGAGGTTCCTAATTAAGGGTGTAGAATTGTTGAATCTTTCTCCCAAAAGTGAAGAGTATAAATTGTCCAACCTTTCTTGTACTATATATTTACTTGTTAAAAATGGTATGAATATGAAAATCTAATATGGTTTTTTGGAGAAACGTTCCATTCATGCTTTGGTATACACAATTGATAATGAAATTCTATACCTGCTATGAGGGAATCCTTTTGGAATTATTTAATTGAATGTGTATGTTTATTTAAAGGGAATATTGTAGCCCATTCTTTTAGTAATATCTGTGATTTGGGAAAGTCAATTGAAAAGAGGACTGGAAACTATGTAGGGAATTTTATTAAATAGGAACACCAATTGTAACTACATTTTCCTTCATCAAACATGGCCATCGCTTAGTATGAGCCCTGGTTTGGGACTTGGATCAAATTTTGTACTATAGTATGTTCCATTCTTTTTCTACATTCCAATTCTTCATTTTGATAATATGTT
Organism: Picea engelmannii; assembly: GCA_009831015.1. Classification (NCBI taxonomy): domain Eukaryota; kingdom Viridiplantae; phylum Streptophyta; class Pinopsida; order Pinales; family Pinaceae; genus Picea; species Picea engelmannii. The sequence continues at coordinate 839,983 of ML788031.1, read as the reverse complement.
GAATCTTATTCATTGAAGTTCCTCCACCAAGTAATCTTGGAAGAATCAAACATTTCATGATCTATAAACTGTCGTGGATATTCCAATAGAACAATTCATCACAATATATATAATAAAATACTGAATTTTTTTTACTATTAAGGTTAATTTCCTTTATATCTCCAAAATATTTAGTTACTGATAAAATAGATAAAATGCAGAAAAATAGAGAACAGTAAAACACATTCACACCATCCACAAATAAACGCAAGATATGACCTGTGAAACCTAATACAGGAGAAAACCCATCTAGAAGGTGAGGCTTCTCTTCTCTCTTTTCTCTGGTAAAGAAATGATGCAAGTAAAAATAAAGAGGCACTCTTTGTGGAGTTTCCTTTGACTGGTGGCTTGTATGGATGCTACAGAATATATCCTACTCTATTATGATCACATAATACACATCTTATATTTTTTTCTCAGCTATGGAACAAGATAGAATGCAAAATAATGGAACCCCCTTCTCCTTGTAGTGGCTCAATTTTTAACATAGCCTGATATACATCTAGGGATAGGTTTTTGACTTCCTCAACCCTCAATTGTGGTAGGGTTTTGAACCTTATAAAATATTTTCAAAACAATTCACATGGCTAGCCCCATATGCATGAGTAATGGGGGATGCCATGGAATCCTCTCATACCATGGTGGTCAACGCGATAGGTCAACTTGCGAGAGACATAAATTTTGCATACGAACTTCGATTGACATGATTTTTGCACCATTGGAAAGTTCGCAATGTGTAGAATTGTTATAAAAATACGATCGTGGAGCAATAAAATAAAAAAAATGAGAAATAAAATATAGAAGATACAAAATACAATAGAGAAATAGATATACGTGGTTCACTCAGTGTGGGCTACGTCCACCAGAGAAATTGCCAGGTCCTTCCTTATTATTATCCAGAAAAATGAAGGGATACAACCTACAACACACCTACTATAACTTCCTCTTCTTTCTCTCATAGTATCCTCTCTCAGAATACAATATCCGCCATAATACACAACCAAAATAAAATTCCCTCATAATAGAGGGTTTCCTTCTAGGGAAAAAATCCCTAAAATAACTTCTACCGTCAGATCTGCAACCTTATATTGAACGGTCCAGATTGACTATGAAATTACAATATTTTACAAGGAAAATTTTCCTTCAGGGAATTCACCCCCAAACCCCCGCTGGCCCCCAAAACCCATAGGGGGGGAAATCCCCCCCTATAACCCCCCCCCGTGTGGAGGGGTGTACAGTCTTCATGGGGTATAAACACGATTGAAAAAAAAGACCTTTGAATAAGGAAGATAATTAGGCTCCACAACCAACAAGAAAAGCGTCATGGGGTCCAAGATATGCTAGGAAAATTTTAACCCCAAAAAATGTCGTTTGATGCCTCATAATGGCCCCGAAAGGTTCCAGACCCCAAATTTCCAAACTAGGACCTGCCACTAAAATGGACTTGCAATCTTATTCCTCAAATGTTTCCACTCTAAAAGGATCAATATAGATGAAAAACAATATAATGATCCAATCTGGACCATACCTCCTCATTTAGGGAGGTTTTTGGTCCCCAAAAGCTTTACTAAATGAGGTGACAAAATTTTTCCTCTACCTCCTCCTTGGAGCACCACTTTGATTTTCTTGGAAGTTGTCCTTTCAACCCAATCTGCCAAAGGTCATGCTATCCTTGTCTTATAGTTTTGGACCACTTATGCAAAAGTGTGTCCTCTGTTAACTTTTCCTAAGCATCTAGTGTTAATTCCTCTATGGAAGGTAGGACCTACTCCTCCTCCTAATCTAACATAGAAGGCTCATATCATTTGAGATTCTCCACATTCACTACTGAGTAAATGCACATGTATGGGGGAATACAAAGTCTATAGGTGTTATATCCCACCTTTTCCAATACCTCAAAAGGACCATAGTGTAGAGCCTTGATCTTCTTACCAGGACCCTGTAGACTTTCCTTATTTAGCTATAATCATACTACATCTCCCACTCTAAATGTTTTCTCTATTTCGTGTTGGTCATGTCTATCCTTGCACTTTTACTGTGACTTCTTCAGTGTCTCCTATACTTGCAAATGGATCTGCCTAATCTTCTCAACAATTTTTTCTTCCTCTAATGCATCTCCTGTGAGGTCCTCCCTCACTCCTCCTTGTTGTCCATATACAACATCTAAGGGTGAAGGTGGAAAATACCCAAAGAAAGTTTCAAAAATTGACTTACTAGTAGAAGTGTGGACTGATTTGTTATAAGAGTGTTGTATTTAGATCAAATTTTCATTCCAAGTCTTCGAATGCTTCTGATTGTAACCCCTCAAAAACTACACCAAAGTCTTGTTGACTAATTCTATCTACCCATTTTTCTGTGGATGGAATATTGTAGACCTCTTCAACTTAGTGTCCATCCTCTCCCACAATCTGGTCCAAAATTCACTAAGAAGTCTAGTATCCCTATCTAATATGATGCTCCTTGGTATCCCAAAGTGCACCCAAACCTGTTCAAAGAACTTATTTACCACTTCATGTACATTGATGGTCTTTACAAGGAATACGAATGCACATTTTTCTAAACTTGTTAACTACCACAAATACATAGTCATTTACCTTCCTGGTTGTTGTTAAACCTCCCAAAAAATCCATGGAAATGCTTTCCCAAGTTCAACTGGGTACATGTAAGGGATGGTATAGACCTTGATTCATGTTGTTGGGCTTACTGGTACAACAAAGTATACATCCTCTAATATATTGTGCTACATATTCTTACATTCTAGGCCAATACACATACCTTTGTAATTTGGAAAATGTCTTCCCAACACCAAAATTTCTTGCAACCTTGGAGGTGTGAGCCTCTCTGATAAGCTGCAATCATTCACCTTTAAGAACATAGAGCTTGCCGAGATTCTAGAGTAAACCATTCTAGAAATGATAGTCAACCTTCCCATCACCTTCTATATGAATTTGACCTTGTAGATGTTGAAACACCTCCTTGAAGTCCTCATCTTCTGTGTATGCCTCTTTGTATGTATCATGGGTAAAAGGCTCCATGTGCATTAGAGTTATCAAACTTGTAATCTTAGATATGGGTGGTCATAAAAGCATGTTTTCCAACTTATTTTTGCTACCATTCTTATACTTTATGACAAAATTAAATTGTTGTAAACATCCCATCCTCTTGTAATGTATGGTTTGTTGTAGCTTACTCTAGGCCTGCAAATACTATAGTGGTTGGTAATCTGTGTGGATGATGGTCTCCTTTCCCATCAGATAGTGATTCCACTTTTTGACAGCTTGTACCAAGGCATAGAGCTCATCCTTGTCATAGGTAGGGTATTTGAGAACTGCCCCATGAAATAATTCAGAATGATAGTAGATGGGCCTTCTGTTGAAATATTGGTTGTCATTGATTTCAATCCTTGAAGAAGTTTGGTAGCCCCAAAGGTATGGTTATGGAACCCAAAGTTGATTAAGGAAAAAGGTCATGAAGAACAGTTTAAATGTAGGCAAACCACTCATGTATTGATAGTCCTCATTATTCCATTTCCGGTGATAGGTGGCATGCCACGTGGTTCCTCATGATTGAGGAGTTATGGCCTTATGAAGTTAGAATCCCAAAAGAATGGTTACGAAACCCCTAGTTGGTTACATGTCAATTAATGAAAGGGTAAACTGGTTGTAACAGGAAATTCAAGAAGCCCTACAGTTAAGGAAAGGGGTTTCCTAGAAAAAGTATATATACACCTCAAGAAGTCATTCACAAGTACATTCACACATTCATTATATTGAATATCTTCTTGTGAGTAAGTGATCTATTAGCAAGTTTGGGACGATGAAATCTGAAGTAGAGACAAGTGAGAAGTGCATGAGTTTCAAGATCAGAGAGGAGACCTAGGGTTTTCTATAAAAACCCTAATTTAGCTGACCCCCGTGGGTCATAGAACTAGTGTCCCGTAAGGCACCCCCGCAAGTTGTCTAGGGATCATCACATGAGGCCTCTCTAGACAATATTCTTAGTACCGCGAGGACAAGACATGATTGGGGGAAATTCTAATACTAGGTTGCTGAGGTATGAGGAAAGGTTACTGGTCATCATCACTGTGCATCAGGTCAACTACAGAGATAAAGGTATTTTTTTGTTTTGAAGTTTATACTTGGTTATGGTATGGTGCATGCTTGAGGCATTGGCACATGATTGAGGTACATCTTGGCTACATGGTTGAATGAGATATACTATTGTATCTAGGATGGTATATGGCATGACTGTTATGATTCACTATCGGAGGCATATATTTGAGTGATATAGTATATGGTTGAGGCACATCTCATGGTACATTAGTTATAGTACATGGTTGATGGTATGGTACAGGTTCGATGCATGATATGGTACATAGTTGATACATGGTATGGTATAGGTTTGGCACATTGTATGGTATAGGTTCAATACATGGTTGAGATACATATCTTGTTATGATATGTTGGTGATCTTGGTACATGATTGGTAGAGTCATGTTTTGGTGATGTTTGAGCATCTGGTTGAGAGGTGTTCTTGGTGATTGAGGATCTGGTATTGTATCAGTGATAGTGACATGTTGGTGATAGTGATAGGTTGGATATAGTGACAGGTTGATAGGTTATAGTTTGATGTGAAAGTGGTATTGAAAGTGATAGTGGAAAAGACAGTGACAGTGGAAGTGACTGTGGTAGTGACAATTTGGTATACACTTATATTTCAGGGCAGTAGGACGGGTCAATGAAAGGTGTTTGTAGCCTCCTTCCGGTTGGTGTCAGAGAACACAGGGAGTTGGATCTTCCTTCAGGTTGGATCCTGAGAATCAGAGGGTTGTAGCCTCCTTCTGGTTGGAGCCAGAAAATTCAGGGAGTTGTAGCTTCCTTCTATTGGAGCCTATAAATACGGGGTCATATCCTCCTTCCAATTGTACCTGGAGAATTAGGAAGTTGGTGCTTCCAATGAATGTATTCTTTGATATATAAGAAAATCATTCTGTGGTTTTGTCCCATTTGGGTTTCCGCTTAAATTCTGTTGTACTGGGTTTATGTTTATTATGCATTGTTGATTTATACTGTTTATGATATATTGAACACTAATTATAAATGAATGAACACTACTGATAAAGTTGAAGATAATATATTGTGGTTAAAAGTGGTATTAGTGATCATACTGATTCACCCCCACTCTCAGTATTCCAAAACCTTCCTCCCTACATCAGTGTTGCTCCCATGGAATACCCACTTGATTCTATCTCCACTTCACTTCAAAAGGCTTCTGCAAATTTGGTAGCACTATCACTGGTTCTTTACTAGTATTTATTTTATGATCATCAAAGGCCTTATGTTAATTCTTCCCCCATTGGAAACTATTACCACTGTATATTATGGCATGGAGTGGTGCAACTACTTCTGAAAATGAAGCTATGAACTTCCTCAAGTATTGCACTGCCCTAACAAAACTCCTAGCTTCAGTGACATTTGTAGAAGCTGGCCATTTCATGATGGCCTCCATCTTTGTGGGATCTATCTTGAGATCCCCTCGACTGATCACATACCCCAAATAAACCAAACATTGCTGAGAAAACTCACATTTTTTGATATTAGCCAAAAACTGGTGCTTTTTTCGGAGTTTTTAACACTTGCATAAGATGTGACATGTGCTCCTTCCAGGTAGCACTATAAACCAATATATCATCCAAATAGACAATAAAAAATGAATCTAGATAAGGGTGTAAAACACCATTCATTAGTCTCATAAATGTAGTTGGTGCATTGCATAAACTTAATGGCATAACCAATCACTCATACAAACCTTTCCTTGTCTTGAAGGAAATATTCCAGGTATCTTCTTCTTTGAATCGTATATGGTGATATCCTAATTTCAAATCCATATTAGTGAAATACTTGGCATGTTGCAACTAGTCCAATAGATCATCGATCCTTGGAAGGGGGTACAGATTCTTTAGTGTAATCTTGTTTAATGCCCTGTAATCGATACACATTCTCCAAGTCCCATCCTTCTTGGGCACAATTATGATGGGTGACCCACAAGGTGAGGTACTTGGTCAAATTAAACCCTACTAATCTTCAACCCATTCTCCAAGTCCCATCCTTCTTGGGCACAATTATAATGGGTGACCCACAATTGTTGTTCCTGATTTTGATGAATACATTAAGGAAACCCTAGAAAACTACCAATACCATGGCACTAAGGAAAATACTCATGAAACAAGAAGAAGAGATCAAGAGAATAAAGACTAATATAATTAGTCAAGTAGAAGAAAAGAGGAAGGTAGATGATGAGATTAGAAAAATCCTTGAATTCAATTTCAATCTGAAGACCCAAATTGGAGAATCCAGAAGGAAAGCAGAGAAGTCAAACAGGTTCATGAACAGTTCAACAATTCTTGATGAAATCTTGAGTTGTTAAATATCACCTAATGATAAATCTGGTCTTGGATACAACAAGGAAGAAACACACTTTGAAGCTATCACTTCTAAGAAGCATGAGGTAATTACGTCATTTTCTCATTTTCAAAATGTGGAAGTAAAGAAGCAGGTCCTACATCTCAAAGAAAATTCATAAGAGAGACACCTTCAAGGTGGAAACCAAAGCAAAGGTATGAAAATATTTTTCATGGTCACTATTTTTCATGTAATGAATATGGTCACAAAGCTTTGGAATGCAGACATTATGCATGGAAATATGTTGGAATATTCAACATCTTAAGATGTTGGAGATGTAATCAAGTGGGACACATTTCTACTCATTGTCACACCATGAGATGTTACAGTTACAGTGGGTTTGGCCACAAAGGTTAGGATTGCTAGAATTCAAAGAGAAATTCAATGAGGAGTTCTTCATGTAGCATGGCAAGAAGAGCACATGTAACTTAGAAGGAAGAGAATGTTGAAAGGATGGAAGCTCAAAGTACAAGTACAGAGAAACCTGGACACTTTTAGAAGTGGATGAAGAAGACTGAACCACCAGAACATAATGGCAGCCATGAGTCAAGTGTTATAGCCCAAAAATGCCCTACTTATGCATACATGGCATTGGCCCTTCTACTTGCACAATTTTCCAAATTACTGCTGAGACTCTCTCTTAAAAAACCATTTTTTGGAGCATGTGTGCATCCTGCTGCACTACTTCCCACGTACACATGCTTGATGCATTATAAACAACCCATGTACATATGCTAGTTGCATAATAAACAACCCGCATTTACATCCAAAAGTTGCAAAAATTAAAAAGTTGTAAGGAATTCGGTAGAATTTACGAGCTATTGGAGGTTTCCCAACCATTTTACCCATTGTAGCCCGTCCCCAAACTGAATAAATATCCTTTTGTCATATAAAAGGAGGTCTTGGGGTCCCATTCCATCATCAATCATTAGAACAGAGAAACTCTGCCAAATTCCCTTCCCCTCATTTCCCAAGTTTTTGCAGCCCTTTCTGAGATTTGGCCTCAACATTCCCTCTCAAGCCCTTTCTCTTATGCAATCCCTTCCATTTTCCTAAGGAGATCAGTCGATTGTGAGAGGAAAGTATGGAATGATGCACTTGGAGCAGCAGTAAGAGGAGCCCAGACCAGGTTCACAGAGCATTGCCGACATGAAGGTTGTAACATTTTAATCTTTTGTTTGAATAAAAGAATCCTTTTCCTGTCCCAATATATTGCGTCTTGATATGTTTATTAATTAATGTATATACGTTTATATATGAATATGAGCATGAATAATTAGAGGTTGTATCTTTGTATCATTGTCTGCCTAAGTGTTCTTGCAGGTCAACTTTGGGAGGAGACCCGCAGCCAAGGAAACTACAAGGTTGAAGGAAGTCTACATCAGATGTAGGAGCATAGGTACATTTACTTATCTTCCTTCTTATCTTTTTGTCTTTCTATTCAGATAGTTTGGGGTAGTTTAGAAATAGAATTGTGTTTTAAGGGAGAACAATGCTCTAACTATATCTTTGACCTGGTATAGTAATATGGGGATTTTCCCGCTAGGAGAATTGGCGACTCCACTGTGGAGTCTCTCTAGGGTCTTAGTGGAAGGTTTTTTGGTTTTTATTTGGTTTCTCTATTTCCTTTTGAGTTTTTATCAAGTTTACTGAGTCTTTTACTGTCTCTGGTCACTGTCAAGGTGCCTACCAACTTTCCCTGCCCAGTTAGTCTGCCAAGTCTTTTTATTTTTTTGATAAATCTCATAGGTGTACATGATCTGCTTTGGCTCAAATCGCGTACATATGTCGTTTGCATAGTAAAGAACCCACGTACATATGCAGGCTGTTGGTTCAATAGCCTGTGTCTCTGTGTCTTGAAGGTGTTTGAAAAAAAAATAGGGAGCTGGTCTCTTTCCTGACAAAAGCTTTGGGTTTCTCAGGGATTTCTTAGACTTTTACAGAGTCTTTGTTAGTGGCCTTAGCTTGGGTTAATGACTCAGTTTCAACTTTTTTCTTGGTTTTCTTTTTTTTCCCTAGAGGTTTAGAGTAAAATTTCAAGTTTTAGATCTTCCATTGGATTCTTTTGAATCCATGCATTTACGCAATAGGTCTAGGGTCTCTGTCAATCTTGGTTTCAGTTTTCTCTTTTTCCTGTTCCATGCTTTGAAAAACAAAAAAATAATTTTTAATTTAGTTTTTCATGTTAAAGCAGTTCAAAAAATAAAAATAAAAATTAATATTTAGTTTAGTAGTATAGCATAGGTTGTTTGTTTGGAAAAGAAAAGAGTTTAAGTTTCAAAGTTCTTTCTTGCTTTCCTGAAAATATAAGTAGTTTTGCATCGCGAAACGAAAGGAATATTTTTTTTAGGAAACTTCTAGTTATAAGATCTTGAAACATTAATTTGAAAAGTTGATTTTCACAAAGATTTTACAAGATTTTGCTTTAATTTTTTGAAGTATCTAGATTGCTTTAAAAAATTTTCTTCATTTTCGTCTCTTCCAAACACCACTATTTTCACTTTCATTTCCTTTGTGTAAATCAATCCTATAGAATCAATGCTTAAATTAAAATCTATTAGACTTTCTTGGTTGTAGGGTTCACCAACTAGTTTAGGCTTTTAGGGCCTTGAAATAGGTGTGAGTAGGAAACTCTTCAAGGCCATTTAAAACAAACATTGGAGTCTGAGATAGGGAGTGTCTAAAGTCCAACGTCATAAGATTCAGAAAAAACCCCCCTCTAACACAGGGGATAAACACAAGGTCACGTAAGGAAAGTTAGTGGAGATAACCCCTCCAAATCCAGACCAAAAGTAGTCGAGATTGTATATTGAGGGTCTTTCTCGGGAAACACACTGATCACATTTGACTATAGAGCCTCATGGACCTCGAAACCATTCGAGATCCTCAGTTGTCTTCTGGAACAATTTCCTTTTGTTGAAGGGATTTGGACTTGTTATCCTTCTCATTACGATCTGCTCAACTTTCAACTGTACCTGCCTGGTGACTCGCTGCGAGCTGGCAACCTAGTTGCCAATTTTTTACGGACTTACAAGGTGAATGTGGGGGTATACCGCGGTACCTAGGGAATATGTTGGGTCACACTTTGTAAAGTATACGTGGAGATTTTTTCTGTGTTCGATTTACACTTGCACCAGTAAATTTCTATAGTGTTGACTGGCGTAACTATTCTTCCTACTAGTTCGTTGTCTGCTTGATTTACCGTTAGAAACTTTTAGTATGTTTGATTTGTGTTGAACGCTAGCCAAACCTTGCAGTGTTGGTTTATCATTTCACAGTGGAATATCAACAACTCTGTTGGTCGCGTAGGCTTCAAGGCCTGACGTCGGTTACTTTGGAGCCACCTCTGCCACCGTTGGGGCGTAGGCTCCATCACGAAGGATTGTTCAAAGCTACTGGGGCACAAGAAACTTTACTCGAGCCAACTCCAAGAGAATACTTTCCCGCAACAGAGGAATACATTATTTCTGACCTCGAGACCAAAGGTTTTAGGCCATTAAATCCTCCGATCACCGATCTATCGGCACCGCTTCTAACACAGATAGTGCCTCTCGAGGTAAATTCACCCGAACAAAAATTCGTTTGGTGAGTGGATATGGAAGCATCCAATGCTATTTTGTGAAGGAGTCCTCATACTCATATTGTAGCTACCGCAGGAGGGGGTGTTGCACCTCCTCCCCCACCTCTTCCTGTCAGGACCATAACGGTCTCGATCCCCACTACTTCAAGCAATGGTTCGATTCCTTCGCCCGTTTTGACCATTGTTCTCTTCATTCAAAATGCATCGGGCGCTCCCTTCTCATATGAGATGCCTGGTTTTGACTCGAACTTAGTTCTTACTTACTCTAATTTATATACCATAGGTTTGGGGGCAGGGAGATCTATCAATGCTTCCTTGCAATGATCCATCGTGGGCACCACTGACCCGTTTAATGAAATTCCTTATAGTGGGGGTCATATACCTCCTCTGTCCCCTTCACTCGGTGGCCCATTTTAGCATCTGATTGAGCCTCATGCAAACTATAGTTTGTTCAGTGGAAGCAGTCTGGGACCTTCATCGTACATGACACTGGTAGGATCAATTCCATTTTCTTTGTTTGGAGCATTTGGAATTAAATCCTTTTCTTCTTCTGCATTTTCGACTGGGGGAAACCCCAGATTTGGTCAACAAATCCTACACAAAGTGTTATTCCTTTGTAGGGAGAGACGACAAGAGTTCACTCCACTCAGGATCTTTGGAATCCTTCACAGGGTTTTCCCTCATCAGGGATGTTGGTCGGGGCAACCCCTTCCATACTCAATGGTACCCTGGGAAAAGTTCAGTACCTATGCCTGGAAGATCGGCTGGGGCATCCCCAACCAAGGTCCCTGGAAAACTACACAGGGGTAAATCCCTATGCAAGCTATGTCATCTAACTTCGGAAGTTAGCTGATGATGCAACAACAAACGCAGGTTCCGTTTTCTGGTCATGGCCACAATTTCTACCAAAATCCTGGCCAGTAGTCCAAATTTTCCTAGGAACCTGGTGCCAATCAAAATCCAGGCCCTTCTTTTCATCTAAATTCTCCACAAACGAAACTACCCTTTCTGACAAATTTGCATTTTCTAGATCTGTCAATATTGTTAAATGAAAAAATCTGTCATGATCCACTTTGGCCCCCGATGTCGATTAATTTGCCTTATGACATTCCTAAGTTTGAGGGAAAACCTGGCAAAGACCCAGGTGATCATGTGACAACTTTTCAATTGTGTTGATCATCTAACTTGTTGAAATATGACTCTGTTCAATTGCGCCTGTTTCAACGCACTCTTATCGGGGGTGCAGTGAAATGGTATATCGATCTTGACTGCTCGAAGTATTATTACTTTAATGACCTATCTATGGTTTTCCTGAACCATTTCCAGTTTCCAGTGAGATATGATGTCGACACTGAGTTGCTGGCCAACTTTGAACAGACAAAGGCTAACCATATCTCGGATCATATCCGAGAATGGTGATGACAAAAGAGATTAATTAAGGTTAAATTCCCTCCTACTTTCTTGCTTGAGTGGTTCTTAAAGTCTTTGGTTCTGTGTGTGTCCAAAGACGTAGCAACGTCCAGAGTGTTTTCTGAAGAAGAGGCTATTATGAGAGCCCAATAGCTAGAGCTACTTTACTCTCAATCCGACATGCTATACAAGATATTACCAGATGCACCATGGTCAACTCTCGACAAATAAAAACAGAAGTTTGGGCCTCATTCTAACGAAATTGTTGGCTCGACACAAAGAAAGTCCATAGATCTATTTTCTAATCAACTTCAACAATGATCGATTCAACAGTTTGTGGCCATCCAAAATCCTAGTTTGACTTGCCCTGTAACCCAGACGTCAGATGTACACAGTGTGCAATCGACAACTCCCAAGGTCAACTAGCAGACCGAGGGACAGAAAAAATATAAAATAAAGAAGGTGTTGATGGGTCCTAAATCCATTTAACTCAACTACAGGAACCAAACCCGCCACCGAGGCCCAATTAGACTCTGCAACATTTAATGGTGGAATGGTTCTCCAGATCTTGCAATCTGACCAATTAATCGATGGGATTTATGTTTTCTTGTGAAGGTTTTTCCTTTAGTTCAGACATTCTCTTTTTTTCATTTTCTCTTAGGTGGGACCAAAATAAGATAAAAACCAGTATAAACCAACTAGGTAACAAAGTGGGAACAAGCTTAACTACTAGAGAAGAGGCTGAGCTTGGGATAACCCTTTCATTCTAGCATGCAGACAATGATTCTCTACCATAGGCCTAGTACTAATACATTAATCGTGTTGGTATTCCAATTACTGACTGAGATACAATTTATCAGAAGAAAACATGCATGTGATAAACGATGGTAAGTAAAATAATTCACTTAACTCTAATCATCAATCACATAATAACATAACGATTTATCTTCATCATTAAAGACAAGAAATGTAAAACATTGAATTAGATAACTTATCAATAGATTTAGTATCTCTTGCTCGTTACATCATCCATTCATGAGATGAAATAAGAAATAATTCTTCTCCACATCCAATCATACATGCTTTTGATGAAAAACACAAACTTGTCTCTGTTCCTAAACATGACTTCTCAATTAAGGAAGCTTTGAAATAGTTCTTAACAAAATCCAAAAATGAGGGTCTTTGCAACAACCATCGACCTCTGCTAATAGGCTGATCCTCCTATTTATAACATACTATTAAATAAAAATAACTATTAAAGTGCAACTAAGTAAAACAAAACTTGCCACATGGTGCTTTCTTCTATCAGTCTTTCTAAGAGTCATCCCAAGATCTCACTTAAGTGGGTGACTCTTCTCATACTCTGACCACTTGATGAAGAGATCCTCGCATGTGTTGGCATACGAGAATCTATGTTGTTCCATTGGGGCTGAAAGAATCTCTCTTATCTCTACTGCTCGTGTACGATAGTTGACTATTCTGGCACTTAACTGTTGCAACATGTCTAGAGCTTTGATCGGGTGCTCCATGAACTGTTGCACCTATCCTGGCACCATGCCTATCACCTTTTCTACTGCAGCAACCCATGATGAGTCTTGTTCAACATGTGATTTGACTATGTAACGCAAGTCAACAAAGTCATCAGGTGTGCTGAATTCCAGGAGGCCAATCTCTCTCATTGACCTGTTTATCTTGGTCCATCTTTTCTTGCACTCGACCCATTTCTCTTGGATTTCTCGATGAGGTTCCTGAGCCAATTTTACCCAATATTCAGCCTATTTCCTTATGCGGTCGATGCTACTTTTGTTTAACACCTGGATTCTGTGCTCTTCGGTGTCTCGACCTTATTGCACTGCACTAATATAGTCGATCCTTTCCATAACTTGGTGTGATTTATCATACCACATCTCCATATACTTGCACATTTCCAGTGCCATGAGGGTGTCTTCTTGAAGCTCGACTATCCTTGTAGTGAATAGGTGTTGTTCATTTGTAAATTTGTTGTAGGCCTCCTTGAATTCACTCCTTAGGAACACTGCCGCCTGTGTGGTGTCTTGGTAATACTTTGCCAAGTGGTGAAAATGTTCCAATTCTTCAGTGCAACAACTAACTCCTCTTCATCCCTTTTTTCTTTGTCTAGGGTGGCATCTGTTATTTCCATCCCTGCGCCGATAAGTTCGGATGTTTTGGCATGCTCATTATTTATCAAATTTTCCTCCGTGGTGATGAGGATGGAGTGATCTAGAGTGATCCTCCTCTTCTTGGTGGTTCTCTGCACAATATATTTCCTTTTCCAATCATAAGCGATGGCATGTATGTCACCTACTTCATCCATGGGTTCAGGGATTTGTTGATCTCCCTAGGTGAGCATATTTCCCAGGCTCCCGATGGTATATATTTGTTCAAGGTTGGGTTCTTGAACTTCCTCTATGCATCCCGAAGGTCCGGATTCTGTTTGTTGCTCATCGAGAATTTGAGTACTGATTGAAATTGAGGCGTCAGGGGTAGTCTCGGTACTTACTTGATCGTCGGTCGTCGAGACGTCGATTTCCTGCTGTGGAGCTTATTCCTTTTGCTCGCTCGAAACCGGCTTGACCCTAGGACCATCCGCTTGGGTCTTCGGTACGTCGGGCAACTTAGTGTCTAAGACACTTTCAACCTCTTGTTCATTCTCTGGGAGGTGAATTTGAGCATTGTGAGCTGGAGAGGATGCCTTCCCTAGCTCCTTTTCCTCTATGATTTATACAGGGGTCACCAGGGGTACCTCTGGGTTTTCTTCATAATCATAGATGTTTATTAATTCGTTGAGAATATTTGGTGCACTTTCTCTCCCTAATGTTCCGATTATCTCCGGCTAAGATGAAACACCCACCGGTGATCTGGCCGGTGGCGTTGTGAATGCAGGTTCATCTAACCCGACGATTTCATCAATGTTTATTAATTCAGGGCTGCTTGGGCCCGTTTGGCTTCCATATGGGTTATCGAGAGGGGACACTGTCATTCCTATGAGGTCTGGGTTGTCTCACAGCTGATCAATTATTTGTTGCACCTGTTCTATCATGAGTAACCCCTTTTTCCCACCCATATTGTGTCATATGGAAACCTTTGTCTTGCACTGGGGCTACCGGGGGAACCACTACTGCTTCGACCGCTACCAAGGGAACCTCTATTTCTTCGGCTACTACCAAGGGAACCTTTGCTGGTTCGACCACTACCGAGGGAACCTTTGCTTCTTCAACTGCTATCATTTCCTCTCTAGATCTGAGGGCCTCTTGAGACGATTTCTCTATGGTTGTCATATGTTCATATAGGCTCATGGATCTGAACCTGGTCGTTTTGGGGTCAGTCATCCTTGCCACCACCTCATCCCAGTCTTGGGAATCTTCTATGAATATTTCATCTTCAAATTTGTCGTGGGCATATGGCCAATAGGACGACACTTGCGGAGCATGTTTCAAGACCAGACCCTTTGGGGCGTGCTTGCGGAATCGTTCGTTCTAGGATCTGAAATCCAATTAGCTCAGCCCTTCTTTCTTGGTTTGAGTGGTGTCCTTCACCAAGTAGAAACCTACATGGAATCCATAGGGTATAAATGCCTGTTTTTGTATCCTTGCCCAGGGTGGCGTTGTAGCCTTGCAGGACAGTTTGGTAACATATCTCTCCTACTACAAGCCAATCAGGAACATATGCTGGTAGAAGATGTGGTGCTCCAGTGGCTCTGAACACCTTGATGTATGTGTCTCGCTTGTCCAAGTACCAGTGGCCTACCTTTGATATCATCTTTTTGGCTGTGACTCATAGTCTTGGGCATTCTTTCTTGAAAAGAATGAAATAAATTAGTGCGATGAATTCATCGCAAATGAGGGAATAGGATTTCTTGTACCTATTGTCCCATAGGATGTTGAAATATACATGGATTGGGAGCTTTGTGATGTGCTAGCTCAGGTTCATGCTTGCAAAAATGTTTCTGGAACAAATGACATCAAGTAATTATGAAGCCATGTAGAAAGTTGGTGTCTCTCCTTCCTTTGGCATCTGAGCCTGTTGTATGCAGATGCTTAGTTTCTTAGATATGATGGCTCCCCAGTTGAAAATGCTCCTGGAGATGGCCACTGTGTAAGTTAGAGGCATCCATGCCTAAAAAAATCTAGAGCAGTCCTTCTCCCCATATAATCAGAAGATGAGAGCCATCAGGCAGATGTATGGCTCCCTTAAGTTGGTCGTCTGGTACCAGCCGGTACTCTGGTTTGTGTATTTATTATCTTCTCTCCACCATGAGGCCATCACCTAGTTGGTGTCGTGGCACTCGTAGAATTTTACAACGAAATCTGTGTTTAGTCACTCCTCAGGGTCTCTAAGCTTGTAATACTTCTGGACCTCCACTGGAAGGAACACTCTGACACATCCACCATTATCATCTTTGATCAAACATTTTTGCATGTCCATGTGATCAATGAGCAACTTTAGGAGTTCGACACAGAGAAACAAAGGGGTTTTTCTTTCTACCATGTGTAGGTATGACCGTCGAATATTTGGAAACACCTCGTTGTCGATATTTATAACATCTGGGTCACTGTGCGGGATATATTCCGGGAATTCCTCCAGGCTGATTGTTTTGAAGAGTTCTCCCCAATGTGGGAGTGTCGCCTTGGTCACTGTGCTTGGCTCTGTGTCTCCAAAGGCGGGAGGTTGAATGAAATCCTTCTTTGTAGATGTCTTAATGACTAGTTTTGGCCTCAGAGTAAATTCTAATTATTTTGCGCCCCCTGGAGAAGAGCCTTCTCCTACCTCTAGTTCTTTCAGCTTCGGTGCCCTTGATGATTGTCTAGTGGTTGGATTTCTTGGCGGCATCGTTCCTGCAATTGAAATAGTCCTTCAAACACTGTGTAAAGAACAGAACCAAATAAAAATATATGAAATGAAACCAAGTAAAATCCACATACTTGGGTACATACCTGTGAAGCTCACTGAACCTGGCTATTTGATACTCATGGGATCTCTACAACTTTTGAATTTCTTGTCTTCCTTCTTTGGATGCTCCAAATTTCTTTGCATGAAGAATGATTTCATTTACAACGGTTCAAGAGAATTTAAACCAGAGAAGAACTTATTGTGTCACATCATCCATTCAATTCAGGTGATGAGTGAATTTTAAACAAATCTTTCGCTGAATCTCTACAACTTAAATTCATCATGGGTTGACAGTGGAGGCACGAAGGGTGATGTGGTCTATCGGGGATTTTAAACAACTGTTTTGATTGGCGCATGAGGTATCCACTAATGAGAGATTTGGTATTAATTATCCCCTTAAATGCTCAAAATCTAATCATATCTAACGCTAAATGTCCCATCATCTCACTTTCTCAGTGGGTGGATCGGGGATTGATAATGCGGTAAAAATGTTTTCGTCGATATCCCTCACAAAATATCTGACACCGATCAATATCATCGTACAATGCTGTCATGGTAAGGATGCCTCAAAGGTGTGACCTGGACCTAGGGAACCAAGAATGACTTGGGGTAGAAACTAGACCGTACGATTCTCCAATCTAGAAAAGACATGTGGCATTGAAGACCAGTGCCCTAATTCACATGTATAAATCAGAGTTAGAACTTTCTTCAAGTTGTGTGTTCTAAAACAAACCTAGGTTAGCTGATGCTGAAAAAGGCATCGGGGGTTAGCGATCGACAATAAACCTATCATGTGTTTTTCTTTGGATTTGGCTTCCTCGAAAACTCCCGACGTCGAAACGCTTCACGGATCGGTGATCGGGAAAACTCTTTAGCATGGTCAGAATGTTCGTTGTGATCCTTTTCAATTTTTCTCGATTCCAATAAGTGCATAGGGTATCAACTATCGACGATATCATTTCTGTCTTCGTTAACGCCTATTCCCCTCGTCATTTACCGATGCTGAAGAAGATTGTCTATCGACGATATCCTTATGCAATGTTTGTCGTAAAAAAAAAAAATCCTTTTGCCAATAATGATGAATATCGGAGCTCTGCGACTGAGGTTTCTCGAATGGTTCTTTTCAATCTTTGAATTCTTTCCAATTCCAAATTTTGAGTGCGTCGGGTGAAGTGTTTTGGCTATTGATTCTTTATTTAAGTGTTAATCATTTTTAATTCATGGGGTTTCATAAATTAAAATAAACCTGAATAGAAGATGACATTCAAGAGAACAAGAAAACACAAAGCATTTCTCAAAAGGAACTTGAATCAGATAGTGCAAAGATCAAGTGGTACCCAAAAAGTGAAAAATTGACATGGGCTTTTTAGGGTGTGTTGAGTGCTCAACACATGGAGACTTACTAGGAAAAAGTAGAATCTGTTTCCTCCCTCGGGCTCGACTGATGCCAAAGCTGGTGAAGAACTTAATTGGTTTTTAATCAGAGCCCCTTTTACCCTTGCATTTGAAATTCATCGGTTGATACATCAGGGCCTACCTGTGGGGTTTGAAACCTTTATTCAAACTTCGTTTCTTGTAACCTTGACTCATGCCCCCTTTGACAAGAGTATAGTAAATAATTCACTGGAACTAGGCCTTTTAGTTAGCCTTATTCATTTGCTACGATGTTGGTCTGCTGCCAGCAAGCGTCCATAGCCCTGACGGAGTCACCCCAACGTCACAGACCTTACTCCGTTGCCAGCTAGCATCCATAGGCTCAGCTAGCAGCCATAGGTCTGGAAGAGTTATTTGCATACCCTTTCCTAATGTGCACTCATTTGATATATTTTATTTTATTTCGGTAGAATTCCCTAAGCGAGTGGGAGAGGAGGACGTTTTTTATTTGCAAAATGAAATGGTTAAAGTGAAATTCACTATCGTTGTCTCTGAGGTCCATGCAGTCCTTTCCGGCTTACCATATTTCTCTTAAGGTTTCACCAGACCACCAGGTAGACACCTATGCACTTCTCCAGAGTTTTTCATCCACGTAGATTAAATAGAGGACCCTTCGAAATAACTGCAGGTTCCCCAACGTTTCTTATGTTGTATGTGAGCGATGAGTTAGGAACAAAGTTCGTCATATCGCATGATTTGAGGTCAACCATTGTCTTCCTAAACACCATATTCAAAATCACAGAAGTAAAATAGAAAAAGATAAAACAAAAATGTGTTTCGCAATCGAAATAAACATCACAAGTTTTTTTTTTAATGAAAATATTGTTTTAGAGCTTGGACATTCACCGGGAGGGAATCAGGTTGCCCCCTCAGATTCTATAGTCGATAGGTACCTACCCCAATATTCTCGGCCATATGGAAAGGTTTGAGCCATAGATTCTAAAACTTAGAATGTTTTCCTTTAGGCTCATTTGTTCTTTCCCTCTTTAGGACTAAGTATCCTACTTCAAAATTCTTTTCTTTAGCCTTATGCTTATCAAACCACCTCTTAACTATCTATTTGTGAGCTATGAACATTGATTTATATTTATCCCTTTCTTCTTCCAACATGAGCAAGGTGTCAATTCTTTGTTGTATATTGATGAGGGCTATCCTCTTGACTCTTGAGCAAGTTGAAGAAATGGAAGATATAGTCTATTCAAAAGAATGGCTTCCTGTCCATATACTAGAAAGTATGGAGAATTCCCTATATATTCCTTGGGTGTAACTCTATCTACCCATAAAGCGTTATGGAGTATATTATGCCAATTCCTCTAGTTGTCTGCAACCGTTTTCTTCAATATCCTCACTAGGTTCTTATTAGTTGATTTTTCCACTCCGTTTCCTTGTGGATAATAATTTGCAGAGTATCTAATTATGATTCCTTTGTCTAGAGAAAACTCTGTTAATAAGGTGGAAGAAAAGTAAGCTTCATTATCAAAAACAAGGACAGAAGGGACACCGAACTTTGTGGTCAGTTTTTGTTCTATGAATTGGATTACCACCTGCTCGTTTACATGAGTCAGAGGGGTGGCCTTTGTCCATTTTGTGAAATAATCGGTGGCAGTAAGTATGTATTTATGTTGTTTTGAGGAACTTGGTGTAATTTCTCCTATGATATCTAACCCCCATTGCTCAAATGGCCTAGAAATGACCACCGGTTGAAGTGGGACAACTGCTCTCTTCTCCCTCCCTGCAATCACTTGACAAGTCTTACAATTTCAAGCATATGTGTGAGTGTCTTTGAACAAAGTAGGCAAATAATAGCCATCTCTCAATATCTTATGAATGGTGGTGTTTCCTACAAAATGTCCACCGACAGGACCGTCATGGAGCTCCTTTAGAACTTTGTCTGCATCTTCACATTCGAGACATCTTAAAAGTACCCCATCATAATTAACACAAAAGAGTACTGAATTTATGAGGCGATATTGTGTGGATTTTAACCTGAGGGATCTCCTTTCCCTAGGGTTTAGTTTTTCTGGGCAAGTCCCATTATGCAGGAGATAGGACAATTTCTCATACCAAGATTATTGCCCTAGGGAAATGTATGGAGATTCACCACACCATAATGCCAATTCATTCTCCGATCTGGGGTCTTCATTTACTTGGTCCTGGGTTACAGATGGTAGTTTTCATAACCCTTGTCCCTTAACTAGTTTAGCATGTTTTAGATCTAGGTCAAATTCTTGGACTAATGCCATCCAGTTTCCTTTTCTCTCAGACATTTCCTGTTGAGTAAATAGGGATCAGATTGCAGGGTGAGGGACGATGACTTTGGTATGGTTCTTGAGGATGTAAGTTCTGAAATGTTTTATTGCCTTGTATACCGCATAAGTCAGCTTGTCTATATCAGGATAATTTAGTTCTACACCTTGGAGATTAGTTCTCATGAATGACATCGAGGCCTCGTTATTGTCGTCATCCTTCTGAGTTAATACTGCGGCTAATGATTGGTCAGAGGCGAAAGTATAGAGGAATAAATATTTGTTGAAATCGGGGCTTCGAAATACTAGGGATTGAGATATTGCAGTCTTAATATTGCTGAAAGCCTTCTTTCATTCATCATCCCACTTAAACTCAACATCTTTACGAATCATTTTTTGTAAAGGTTTGATAGTTTCTGCGAAGTCGGGGGTGAATTTCCTCACAAAATTGATTTTCCTGAAGAACGATTGCATAGCCTTTTTGTTGTGAGGTAATGGAAGCTGATCTATAGCTTTAATCCTTTCTGGATCTATGCAAATTCCTACTAGAGATATAATGTGGCCCAACAACTTACCTTCCTCAACACCAAAAATAGTTTTCTTAGGGTTTAAGGATATACCATATTTCCTACACCTTTCAAAAATCTAGGTTAAATGTTGGATGTGATCTTATTTGTTCTTTGAATACACAGTCACATCGTCCAAATAGACTACCACACACTTGTTGATTAGTCCCCAAAATGATACGTCCATGTCCCTTTGGAAGGTCGCTCCTGCATTGACTAACCCAAAGGGCATGCTTTTGTAAGCGAAGGTTCCCCACTTGCTTCAAAAGGTGGTTTTCAAGCGGTATTCTTCTGAAACTAGAACCTGGTTGTAACCTGAGAAACCGTCCAACAAGAAGAAAATCTCAAATCCAGACATAGTCTGCAGGAGTTGCTCCTTGGTGGGACTAGGTAGTTGTCCTTTTCTGAGGTTGTGTTGATATTTCTGAAATCTACACATAGGTGGATTTCCCCAGACTTTTTCCTTATAGGAACCAAGTTTTCTACCTAGGAAGAGTGTCTAACATGGAAGATAATTTTGGAATCTAACAATTTCTTTAACTCCTGACACATGAGGGGCTCCAGGAATGGGTGGTACTTCTGGAGCTTCTGTTGGAAGGGTTTTACTTCAGGCTTTAAAGGGATAGTGTGTTGAATGATATGGGTATCATAAGTTTTCAGATCTTGGTAGGACCATACAAAGACATATTGATATTGTATAAAAAGTTTGAGATAGGCCTTCCTTTCCTCTTTAGATATTGTCTTTCTGAGGTTTACTTTTTTTTGTGTTTTTCTGGGTTTCGAGATTTATAGTTTCATGCATGGGACAGGAACTACCAATCTTCGCGTATTTTGACCCCTTAAATCTTTCCCTTAGGTCAAAAAGGTTTTCTAAATTGGCTATTCCCTTTGGTATCGTGTGAGACTTCGATTTGTTAGTCGGTTGATCTGTCTGAGGATCAGTTTATGTTGAATGTTCCTGGAATACTTCATCATCAATAGCCAATTCTTTGAAATTATCTTGGTTAGTCAAAAAGTTTATGATCTATTCATCTCATTTAAATCCCTTCCAATTAGAAATATTGTTGGGCACCGATGGTTTGTAGAGAAATTCCACAGTGAACTAGGAGGCTTCATAATCTTCTAGAGGTGATATCCTTGAAGCAACAGTGGCCATGGAATAAACAAGAATGTTCTTTTCTTTGGGGACCGCTGTATTGTTGAAAGCTTCGAAATGCTCTATTAGCCTGTGCACTTCCTGTTGGTAATTCTTCAGGTGTGGAGAGTTGCAATGTATAGTATTCCTTACTTTTCTAATGATTATTTAAAAATATTCAAAGACCTTGAATTCTTTAACATTCAAGTCCATGGATTTCTTTAGCCCTTGTACTAGAGCTTCATATTCAGCGGTATTGTTTGTGCATTCGAACTCTAGTCTACATAACATAAAATGTCGTTACCTTTTGGATCAATGAGGATGCACCCTTCCCCAGAACCTTCTTGCGATTTAAAGCCATCAATGTATAAGGTCCAAACTTGTGGGAAAAACTTATCAGCTTCCTCTTTCTTGTCACTTTCCTCTCCCTTTCCTGTTTTTTCTGTGATTTCCAACGCAGGTTATTGACAAATCATTTTGGAGTTTTGGGTAAGGGGAACAAAAGAAGAGAGGGGGGAGAAATTCTCGAAATCGGAGTCACAGGAATAATTGCCTAGCATAAGGAATTCGGTCAATGAGGTTTCATTGAGGGTTTCTAATTTAGTGACCGTATGTTTTAGATATATTTCCCTATTGATCTTGGTCATATTTGTGTGCCATTTTAATGGCAACCAAAGGTGATCCTAGTCTGTACTAAAGTATCCGTTTAACTTCTCAGACCAATCTCGACTCAATAACAATCCATAAGCTTCTGGGATATCTACTACAATGATGTCAATTACTTGCACAAATTGAGGGTGTGTTGCTATTCTGATCATTACATCTTTGGGTTCTGTCTAGCTGTATCACATGTTTGTCACTTTTGATAGGTATTGCATTTAATTTTTTGCAAATAGACAATGGCATAAAATTGGAAGATGCTCCCGATTCGACCAAATAGTTATGGAGGTTTATTTTGAAGACTTCAAATGTTAAAAGGAATGGTGGGACAAAAGGTTTTCCCTTCTTATCTTTAGAGAAGGTGTTCACAGTTGGTTTATTCATTAGGTCTGTGGGAGTTAGATTTCATCCTTGTTCAGTGCTTGTTGTAGGATTTTATACTGACTTCAAATCTTGTAACATAAAGTCTTTTTGTTGAGGGATTCTACACATGCCCATAACTGATATATTTGCCTTCAACTTCTTCAAATCTTCTGCTATGTTGTAATCTATCTTGGGTGATTCTCGGGAATGGATTTTTATAGGGTTTCTTCGGGGAGCAAAAGGTGTTTTTAGGTGATCGGGAGCTGGTCTCCCTCTTGAAATTGAGGTAATAGAAGTTTGTTTGAGACAGGTTTACCTCTACTTCATGCTTGCACATCCAAGACTTCTGCGGGTGGTTCTTGAATCTCAAATAGGTCATTTGAAGGAATAGGTAGGTCAGGATCCCATATCAACATGGTTGTCTCTTCGAGTGGAGAAAATTCTTCTTGATCGAAAATATTCATAACCGAGTTGCTTGATTGTTCAGTTAGGAAGACTTCATCTAGAAATTGGTTGGCCATCAGATTCATGGCATGCACCCATTGGGGGCAGTCTATTTCAAAGTGATTCTCTTGATGATAGGTACAGAAAGAGTCAGATGCTACATTTACTAGATCGATGTTTAAGTTGGATGGGGGAGGTTTAATTGCTTTGAAAGGAGGATTTCTTTTAAATAAAGGTTTATAGGGCCTCTGGCCTTGGTTTCTCTCCCCTGCACTTCTCTTCATGTCTATGATTTCATTTGACAACTTCTTGACCATGCGTTGTAGGTCCTTGTTGGCCCTTGACCAAGTTTTGTGGAAACATTGGTCATGTTTGACCATTTTTGGGACTTCAACATGCTGGTCGAAGACGAAGCACCCAGGCGAAGCGGAGATCGCGGGATATCACCCCCTTTTGCGGGATTTTTGGGTTTATCCCTTATGTAATGGGTATGGGATGTCGACCCATGGGTTTACCCATGTTTAGGCCCCTTTTGTAATGTATAAATAAGTGGTTGAGCGAGATAAGAGGCCACACTGTTGTTGGTTTTTTCTAAGTTGTAGAGTTCGATCTATGTGATTGTATAGGCCGATGGCTTAGTGCTGATGCTAGCTATGTGTGTATTGTGTAAGACTTGCAGAGCTATGTGCAAGTGATTGTAACAGACTGTGTAAGGCCTTGTACAGACAAATTGTGAAGGGCTTTGTGCTTTGACGTACTCAGGGAAGGAGGATCTGGCGGGGTGCATGTAGATATCCTGGCCTATGCGGAGTTGGTTTTGTGGCTTTGTGAATGTAAGAAGATTGAAAGAAGATAGTAAAGAAGATGAAGAGTTGGTGGACGTAGCCCCATGTTCGGGGTGAACCGCGTATATCTTGTGTTAGTGTAATTTGTGCGATGTATTGTTGTTGTTCATATGTTTACTTGCTTAGTGCATTGATATTGATGAATGATAGATAGATCTGTTAATGCTATGTGCTTAGTATATGAATGAATGATAAATATGAGTTCATGTTATGTGCTAAGTGATTGAAATTTAGGATCTTGGTCGTTACTGCGCTGATATTCATTTAGGGTAGATCTGCGAGGTGAATAGACTCATAACTTGATGAATGTTATTGGCTAAGTGTTGTGTTAAGGTATTGTGATCACAGATCTGTGTCCCAGCTAGGTTGTAGACACTTGAGTTCTACAACCCCCCCTGCCTCTACCTAGGGTGAGACTTCATCTGCTTCACAGGTGTTTCTGAAAGGGTCGGTAGTTAGGGTTTTGTTGGTGTGTTGTTGAAGCGTTGAACCCTGGGTCTACCCTTGTGCCAACAAATGGTTCCATTGTCGAGACATGAAAATATGATTGCTGGGAACTGAAGAAAAGAGAAAGCTCTACGTGTAGATATGTCGTTGTAGTGTGCAATAGTCTACTTGACATGTGAACTGTGCTAAGAAGAGAAGTCTGATCTGAAGAAAAGAGGTAATATCTTAAAATCTTTGTGCTCTGATAAAGGTAAGATAAGTGGAAATTGTTGCTTCGAAAGAATGGATCTAAGTATGTTTGATAGATTTTGTCCTAGCCTGAAAACTAGGGCACAAATAGAAAATATAAGATATGATATGAATAGATCTGATAGAAATAGTGAAAGATATGTTATTCCTATGCATAGAAATAATTTTTGGACTAACAAATGGATGCAAGACCCTAGAAAGAATTTTTTGCAGGTACAACACTGTGATCCCAGTGCGTAGTACAGGAAAGGTTGGGGATTGTTTAAAAGAAAGAGAGGATTGACTCTTTGTTATAGTTGTAGAAGACCGAGACATCTTGATAAGGCATGCCTTGGTATAGGTCCTATTTGTCTTTGTTGTAAAGTTGTTGGTCATGAGGTTTTGGATTGTCCAAGAATGATTGCTAAAGTTGAAAGATGAACTTGAGACAATAAAACCATGAAGAAGGTCAAGAAGCTAAGGATATTATAAATAACTAGAAAGAATCAAAGACTATATTATTACAGTTGAAAGAAACAATGAATGATCACAGAGATGACAGTTTATCAGATATCTTGAAAGACAAAAAACAAATAGGGATGAGAATGGGGGACTTTGACATAGATTGTGTATTGGATGAGGACACACAAGTGAATATTATGATAGAAAGTACCTGGAAAATTTTGGGAAAGCCTGCTATGGTTCCTTCATTGGGAGGGATCGACTTCTTCAGAGGAAACATGATAACCCTATGTGGAATAGTTACTCATACACCTGTTATTTTTCATGGAACATCGACAGAAGAAGAATTTGAGGTTATTAAATTTGTTGAAAACAATGCTCCATTTCCACTTTTGTTAGGTAAGACTTGGATTGAGAAAGATCGGATCACAAGGAAAGTAGAGGAAGAAGCTACAGAAAGGAAAAAGCAAGAATTAAGGGATTTCATGGCTAGGAGAATAACACACTTAATAAAAGAACAAGAGGACAAAACAAAGCAACTGAGGGCTAGAGACCCAGCTGTTGAAGTTGAAAGAACACAAGAAGGCTTAAAGAACTTGTCCATGCAGGAGAGTAGAGCACCTACTCCAGTAAGAGAAGAAGTATTATCCTCAAACCTTGTAAAATACCCTCAGGAGTGTGAATTTACTATGCCAAGAAGAGATAAGAACAAGAACGGAAAGAGGAATCTAGAGATGTAGATCACAGGAAAGAAAGAAAGAAAGATCAGTAAGAAGAAAGCAAAGCTAGAAGGAAGGCTTGCAGAACTTGAACATTATCGGAATAGTAGAACAACGCAGATTAGCACTTTGCCACGATGAAGAAATATGACCGTTGGAGGTGTCCTAACTGTTAGACCGATGCTCCAGAACGACTATAAGTTCATTTATTTCCAGATTCTCCCTTGGACCATTACGACCACGCCACGACGGTTGGAATCGTATTGATTGAAGCATTCCTACCCGTTGGAGGAGTCCATTACTCAGTTATCTATTTAGTTCGTTGCATGTCCCACCAAGGACACTTTTACAAATTGTGATTACCCAAGCCCATAGAGAGTTGATTACTATCGCGCTATGTTTATTGAGACCTTGCCATCGATTCTCTTTCCTAGAGAAGACCAGTCACCTACCCGAGATATCTGATTACGAGTGTGTATGTTGGACGACTTTAGCGCAATAAAGAATTTTGTAAAAGAGATTCTAATTGACCTTATGGCTGAGAAGGTCATGTCTGCAAGAGTACAAGCCTCATCGATGAGATGATTGGAAGCATGCCTGTCTATAGCACATCGCTCTAGGCCATCCTGAAATGCAACAGAGAAACAAAACAAGCACCGTGATGACTTAGTGAACGTGAAGCTCATCCCGTCATTCCTACCCAACTATATCCCACCTCTGGCTGGCGCGGTTAGTTGTGATAGTGTCCCGAGGGACTTTGACTATACACTGATCACAATGTACCTCCCAAAGGGGATACGTGCAATAGGCCCGCAGTTGGGACAGATCCCAACTCTGAAGATTAGTGATTACAACCTGAGAGACAAAAAGAATTACACGATGCTCGCACCACATCTCTACCTGAGAAAGATGACTGGGAGGAAGCCAAAGATCATTTCCCATCCATGGACCATGGAAATCGCGAGGTCCACGATCCTTAATGTGATGAAGCTACCACGCTTTGGTAGACATCAGGAGGTTAATGCATGCATTAAACTCCTCCTGTCATGCTTCCATGGAGGGTACCTATGGTTAGATAGACACATCACTATGGATCTGAAACTGATCCACAGGATCACTGGATTGAGTATGTAGGGATCAGACTCATAGGACTTCTACCTAGGGAAGGTTGCAGATCGCACCCTGGCACAATGGATTAAGGAAGTCTACGATGATGTAGAGAAAGGGAAGTGGGCCTACAATGTAGCCTCCATTCAAAATGGCACAATGTGCCTAGCCTGCTAGTTGATCGTTGGTAAGCTCGTCAGGAAGAATAGATCGACACAGGTCACAGGGTTCGATGTCAACTTCGCAGGGAAGTGCGTCGAGGGCATGCAGATGAACTGGGCGAGCTACCTCATGAATGAGTTAGAGAAGGACTGTCGTGAGGCGCAAAACCAAGGCTATGAGTTCCACCTCAGCTGGTTGCTGATCATCATTGACTTTGTTGCTTGAGAGATGCCAGAGGAAGCAACATTCCCGGAAGTCGAGACATCAGAACCACTGGCTGCGAGGTTCACCACTTTGTGGTATTCCAACGATATGGCGAAGCAGTAGAAGTTGAACATTGTCTTCCAAACTTATTATCTCCAGCTCACGTGATCCATTGAGTCAGTTCCCCGAATGACTCTGAATACTTTTCATACTTATAGGAAAATAGTGAAGTTCCATGCAGACAGACACTTCATTTACATCACAACATGCAGGGATGAAACCAAGGAGGAGATGCAGTCGTACTATAAATTAACTGATGAAGACATGAAGGAGATAAATAAGGAGTGGCCGACTGAATTTCTTGTACCAGTCAAGCAGACAAATCTCTCCAACCCTGATATCATCGGAGGTCCTGTAGTCACCCGAGAAGAATATGACGGACCAAGAAATGCAAGGAAGAAGAAAAAGAAGGAAGAGGTACAGGAAATAAACAACGCATCGGAGGAAAATGCAGATGATTCATCTGGAAGGGGAGGAGATGACGAAGTAAACTAGGAAGAGGAAGAGGAATAAGATAAGAAGGAACTGGGTGAAGTGACACCGCCTAAAGATCCCCTTACAGAGGCTGAGACATCAAAGAAACGAAAGGTTTCTCCATAGAAACCCTCAGCTAGAAAGAAGAGCTACACGAATAGACCTAAGTCACATAATGTGCTCATGGTCGATGACATTAACCTCATCATCGTAGAGGTATCAGGCCCCTCGAAGGACATTTTGCAGAGAAATGAATCCAAACAAGAGACAATGTATGACAAGATCAAGGAAGAGCTCAAAAGAGTACATAATGCTCTCTATTCGAGCCACACAGTGTCTACTGCACTGTTGTCACCAGGGGATATAGAAGTAGAGGACGAGCCTACTAAACTACGCAGATTATCATATGTGACAGAGGCTTGCCTTCATCGAGTATAGGAGGAAAAAGAACAGGCCACGAAGGCCCTAAACAAAGCAAAGGAGGAAGCCCTAAAGAAAAGTCAGATTGCACAGCAAGAGAAAGATGACCTCCAGGCGAAGTTTGTAGAAGATAGAGCGCAGATCCAGAAGGAGAAAGATCAGCTGCTCGTGGAACAAATTGGAGTTAGAGAATCAATCACTCAGGAACTCCGTTCCATGCCAAGATTGACACCAATGGAAGAGGAGACAACTGAGAACCAAGTGGGGAAGCTCGCTGAAGCCATTCAACAACTCCAAGCACGAGTAGTAGAGATGGAATTGAAAATATTTTCGAGCACTCCACAGGAAGTGCGAGATCAGAGGGAAGAAACTGCCAGGGGTGTAGTTGAAAGAATCAAGACACTGGCTGCAGAATGTAAGAAACTCAGTAGTCGAAGTGCGCATACTTATGAGAACCTTGTAGAGGACCCAGAACTAAGAACATTGGAAGCACAACTCGAGGAGGTGAAGAAACAAGCAGCCACAGTGCAAGCACAATTGAAGCTACTGTCAGCAGTTGAGAAGATGAAAAGATCAAAAGAATAGCGCACAGTTCAATAGTAGATTCATGCCATCCAGAGTAAAGTCATGGAAGTGACCCAGAGACTTCAGTCGGTACAGGACAAATCCTGCACACTTTTTGAGGAGATTGAAGGATGAGGTGCACAACTGGAATAGGTGGTCACCCCAGTAGAACAACGCTTGGAAGGAATTGTCACCGAGACAGTCACTCAAGAGTTCACCGAGCAGGAGGCTCTGGCGAAGAAGCAAGTCGAGGTATCTTGGGCCAATATTGAGACCTTTGAAGTAAGATTGCCTAGATCAGAGTGACTCGGGATGAGTCACATGTGAGTGTTTGGGGCCTGTTGGCCCTCGACCAAGTTTTGGTGGAAACATTGGTCGTGTTTGACCATTTTTGGGACTTTGACATGCTGGTCAAAGATGGAGTGCCCAGGCGAAGCAGAGATCACAATATCTCACCCCCTTTTGTGGGATTTTTGGGTTTAGGGTTTATGTAACAGGTATGGGATGTCGGTCCATGGGTTTATCCATGTTTAGGCCTCTTTTGCAATGTATAAATAAGTGGTTGAGCGAGATAAGAGGCCCCATTGTTGTTGGTTTTTGCTAAAAGCTAAAGTTCAATCTATGTGATTGTATAGGGCGATGGCTTAGTGTTGATGTTAGCTATGTGCATATTGTGTAAGAATTGCAGAGCTAAGTGCAAGTGATTGTAAGAGATTGTGTAAAGCTTTGTACAGACAGATTATGAAGGGCTTTGTGCTTTGACCTACTCGGGGAAGGAGGATCTAGCGGGGTGCACACAGATATCCTGTCATATGCAGAGTTGGTTTTGTGGCTCTGTGCATGTAAGAAGATTGAAAGAAGATAATAAATAAGATGAAGAGTTGGTGGACGTAGCCCCACACTGGGGATGAACCACGTATATCCTATGTTAGTGTGCTTTATGCGATGTATCGATGTTGTTCATATGTTTACTTTCTTAGTGCACTGATATTGATGAATGATAGATAGATCTATTAATGCTATGTTCTTAGTATATGAATGAATGATAAATCTGAGTTAATGCTATGTGCTAAGTGACTGAAAGTATAGGATCTTGGTCATTACTGCGTTGATATGCATTTAGGGAAGATTTGTGAGGTGAATAGACTCTTAACTTGATGAATGTTATTGGATAAGTGTTGTGTTAAGGTATTGTGATCATAGATCTGTGTCCCAGCTAGGTTGTAGACACTTGAGTCCTGTAACCCCCCCTGCCTCTACCTCAGGTGAGACTTCATCTGCTTCACAGGTGTTGCCTAAAGGGTCGGTAGTTAGGGTTTTGTTTGTGCATTGTTGAAGCATTGAACCCTGGGTCTGCCCCTATGCCAACAGTCCTCTATGTCTCCACTTCCTTTTTCGGGACCTTGTTCTGTTTGTTTCCCTAGGGGTCTAGTCAGCAGGAGTCCTCTCCTAGGAGGAAGTTGAACTTCTTTTTTGACTAATGAGACCTGGCCTTCTTTACATCCCTTCATTTGAAACTCTATTGTTTCTCTTCTTCAAAATTATTAGCTAAGGTTGGTTTGGAATCTCTATTCAAAAACATGGAAATAGAAGCTGGGAGAGCATTATCGTATACTTTGATTTGCAATTCCTGAGTAGGTTTAGATTCAGGATGTAATTTTTTTAAGATGGTGGTAAATCTTTGATTGAAGTCTTTAACCCTTTCCTTTGAATTAATGGTGGTGGTGAACAACTCAACCATCAAAGCTCCTGTAGTAGTTTCTTCTACAAATTTATCTAAAAAATCCTTTTGAAACATCGTCCAACTAGTTATGGATCCTACAGGTAAGTTAAAATACCAGGTGGAGGCCAAATTCTCGAAAGTGTAGGGGAACAACCTGCAAACTACATCTTCATGTTGGACATTCATCAGTCTGATAGCTAGTGTGAATTTCTTGATATGGTCTTCAGGCAATCCTGAGGTTTCAGGGTCAAATTTAAGGAGTAACTTCTTTGGATGTAGGGGAAGGTTATGTACTCCTCCAAGGATGGCCAAAGAATATCTAGCCAACCAAGGTTGACTATTATGAGGTGGGCTTCCCCTTTCTTCATCATGGTCATGGTTATCTTCCATGTCTTCAGATCCTGAGTTAAACGCTTCTTCTTCTGAAAACTCATCGGGCTCGAAGAAGTTGTCAGCTGGTGTTTCAGGGATTATATTAAGAGGATGTCCAATTTCTATGAGAGCAAAATCTATCAGGTATTCTACTGTGTGCACAAAAACCTAGTCGGGGGACTCGACCACTGGTCTACTTATTTGTTTTCTTCAAGGAAGCAACAGGGATAAGGGAAATGCACCGATCTGTTGGGAGTAATCTCTTGTGATTCTTTTGAATTGGTTCAATTCCTCATGAGGAAGAGCGTAAGGTATATCAGGGAACATATTTTCTTCCTCATGCTGGGGTGATTTGCTTGTTTTAGGAGTACTCAGTGTGTGTGGGTTGTCTTGGGAATGAATAGCCATGCATGTGGGTTGTTTTGAATCTAGAGGTTGTCTGAAATATTATGTGAAATATATATTCAACCATTCATTCTTCAACCCTCCTTCTAGCGCTAATTCTGTTGAGGGGTCCTAAATCCCTTTAACTAAAAAACAGGAACTAAACCCTCCACCGAGGCCCAATTAGACCCTACAACGTTTAATGGTGGAATGGTTTTCCATATCTTGCGATCTGGCCAATTAATCGATGGGCTTTACATTTTCTTCTGAAGGTTTCTCCTTCAGTTCAGATGTTCTCTTTTTTGTATTTTCTCTTAGGTGGACCGATATAATATAAAAACTGGTATAAACCAACTAGGTAACAAAGTGGGAACAAGCTTAACTACTAGAGAAGAGGCTGAGCTTGGGATAACCCTTTCACTCTAGCATGCAGACAAGATTCTCTACCACATGCCTAGTACTAATACATTAACCGTGTTGGTATTCCAATTACTGACTGAGATACAATTTATCAGAAGAAAACATGCATGCAATAAACAATGGTAAGTAAAATAATTCACTTAACACTAATCATCAATCACATAATAACACAACGATTTATCTTCATAATTAAAGACAAGAACTGTGAAACATTGAATCAAACAACTTATCAATAGATATAGTAGCTCTTACTCGTTACAACATCCATTCATAAGACAAAATAAGAAATAATTATTCTCCGCATCCAATCATACACGCTTTTGATGAAAAAACACAAACTTGTCTTTGGTCCTAAATAAGACTTCTTAATTAAGGTAGCTTCAAAATAGTTCTTAAAAAAATAAAAAAATGAGGGTCTTTGAAACAACCATTGACCTTTGATAATAGGTTGGTCCTCCTATTTATAACATACTATTAACTAAAAATAACTATTAAAGTACAACTAAGTAAAACAAAACTCGCCACATGGCGCTTTCTTCTATCAGTATTTCTAAGAGTCATCTCAGGATCTCACTTAAGTGGGTGACTCTTCTCGTACTCTGACCACTTGATGAAGAGATCCTTGCATGTTTTGGAATATGGGAATCCATGTTGTTCCATTGGGGCCGAAAGAATCTCTCTTATCTCTACTGCTCGTGTCCGATACTTGAATATTCTGGCACTTAACTCTTGCAACATGGCTAGAGATTTGATCGGGTGCTCCATGAACTACTGCACTTGTCCTGGCACCATGCCTATCACCTTTGCTACTTTAGCAACCCATGATGAGTCTTGTTCAACATGTGATTTGACTATGTCATGCAAGTCAACAAAGTCATCGGGTGTGACGAATTCGGGGAGGCCGATCTCTCTCATTGCCCGGTTGATCTTGGTCCATCTTTTCTCACACTCGGCCCATTTATCTTGGATTTCTCAATGAGGTTCCTGAGCCATTTTTACCCAATATTCGACTGATTTCCTTATGCGGTCAATGATACTTTCATTTAACACCCGGATTTCATTCTCTTCAATGTCTCAGGCTTGTTGCAGCGCACTGATACAGTCGATCCTTTCCACGGCTTGGTGTGATTTCTCGTAGCACCTCTCCATATCCTTGCACGTCGCCAGTGCCATGAGGGTGTATTCTTGAAGCTCGACTATCCTTGCAGTGAACAAGTGTCGTTCATTTGTAAATTTTTTGTAGGCCTCCATGAATTTTCTCCTTAGGAACACCGCGACCTGTGTGGTGTCCTGGTAATACTTCGCCAAGTGGCGCAAATGTTCCAATTCTTTTAGAGTAGCAGCCAGATCCTCTTCATCCCTTTTTGCTCTGTCTAGGGTGACATCTGTGATTTCCATCCCTGTGCCGATCAATGCATATGTTTTGGCATGCTCAGTATTTATCAAATTTTCCTCCGTGGTGATAAGGATGGAGCGATATATAGTGATCCTCCTCTTCTTGGTGGTTCTTTGCACAATAGATTTCCTTTTCCATTCATAAGCGATGGCATGTTTGTCGGTTACTTCATCCATGAGTTCGGGGATTTTTTGATCTCCCCAGATGATTATATTTCCCAGGATCCCGATGGTATATATTTGTTCAAGGCTGGGTTCTTGAACTTCCTCTATGCGTCCCGAAGATCTGGCTTTTTTTTGTTGCTCATCGGGAATTTGAGTACTGATTGAAATTGAGGTGTCGGGGGTAGGCTCGATACTTACTTGATCGTCGACCATTGAGATGATGATTTCCCACTGTCAATCTTACTCATTTTGTTCGCCCAAAACCGGCTCGGCCCTCAGACCATTTGCTGGGGTCTCCAGTGTGTCAGGTAGCTTAGTGTCTAAGACAATTTTGACCTCTTTTCCATTTTCTAGGAGGCAAATTTGAGCATTGGGAGATGGAGAGGATTCCTTCCCTGGCTCCGTTTCCTCTATGATTTGTACAGGGGTCACCAGGGATACCTCCAGGATTTCTTCATCATCATAGATATTTATTAATTCACTGAGAGGATTTCATGCACTTCCTCTCCCTGATGTTATGATTATCTATGTCTGAGCTAAAACAACTATTGGTGATTCATCTGGTGGCATTGTGAATTCAGGGTCGTCTAACCCGGTGATTTAATCAATGTCTATTAATTCAGGGCCACTTGGGCCCATCTGGGTTATCGACAGGGGGCTCTATCATTATTGTAAGGTTTGGGTCATCTCGCAGCTGATCAATTATCCGTTGCACCTATTATATAATGAGTAACCCCCTTTCTTGTGCGTCCTGTGTCATATGGAAACCTTTGTCTTGCATTGGGGCTACCAGGGGAATCTCTTCTGCTTCGACTGCTACCAAGGGAAACTTTGTTGCTTCGGCTGCTATCATTTCCTCTTTGTCTTTGAGGGCCTCTTGATCTGATTGATATATGGTTGTCATCTGTTCATCCAGGCTCATGGCTCTGAACCTGGTCATTTTGGGGTCGACCATCCATGCCACCACCTCGTCCTAGTCTTGGGAATTTTCTGTGAAGATTTCATCTTCAAATTTGTCATGGGCGTATGGCTAGTAGGATGACACTTGCGAAGCATGTTTCAAGAACAGACCCTTTGGGTCATGATTGCGGAATTGGTCGGTCTGGGATCTGAACTTCAATTGGCTCAGCCCTTATTTCTTGGCTTGAGTGGTATCCTTCACCAAGTAGAAACCTACATGAAATCCATAGGGTATAACCTCCCATTTTTATCCTTGACCAGGGTGGTGTTGTAGCCTTGTAGGATGGTTTGGTAACATATGTCTACCACTACAAGCCGGTCAGGAACATGCACTAGTAGGATATGTGGTGCTCCATTGGCCCTGAACACCTTGATGTATGTGTCTCGCTCGTCCAAGTACCAATGGCCTACCTTTGATATCATCTTTTTGGCCGTGAATGATAGTCTCAGGCATTATTTATTGAAAAGAATGAAATAAATCGATGAATTCATCGCAAATGAGGGAATATGATTTCTTGTACCTGTTCTCCCATAGGATGTTGAAATATACATGGAACGCGAACTGTGCGATGTGCCAGCTTAGGTTCATGCCTGTGAAAATGTTTCTCGAACACATGAAATCAAGTAAATATGAAGCCATGTAGAAAGTTGGTGTCTCTCCTTCCTTCGGCATCTGAGCCTATTGTATGCAGATGCTTAGTTTCTTATAGATGATGGCTCCCCAGTTGAAAACACTACTAGAGATGGCCACTGTGTAAGCTAGAGGCATCCATGCCTTAGAAAATCTGGAGCAGTCCTTCTCCCCATATAATCAACATATGAGATCCATCAGGTAGATGTATGGCTCCCTTAAGTTGGTCGTCTCATACTAGCTGGTGCTCCGGTTGGTGCATTTCTTATCTTCTCTCCACCATGAGGCCATCACCCTATTGGTGTCGTGGCGCTTGTAGAATTTTACAACGAAATTTGTGTTTAGTCACTCCTCAGGGTCTCTAATCTTGTAATAATTCTATACCTCCACCAGAAGGAACACTCCAACACATCTACCATTGTCATCGTTGATCATACATTTTTGTGTGTCTGTGTGGTCAATGAGACACTTCAGGAGTTCAACATAGGGAAACACAGGGGTTCTTCTTGCTACCATGTGCAGGTACGACCGTCAGATATTTGGAAACACCTCATCGTCGATCTTTCTAACATCTAGGTCACTGTGTGGGATATATTCTGGTAATTCCTCCCGAATGATCTTTTTGAAGAGTTCTCCCCAATGTGGCAGTGCTGCCTTGGTCCCTATGCTTTCCTCTATGTCTCCAAAGGCCAGAGGTTGAATGAGAGCCTTCTTTGTAGATGTCTTAATGACTGGTTCCAGCCTCAAAGTAAATTCCAATTGTTTTGCGGCCCTTGGAGAAGAGCCTTCTCCTACCTCTGGTTCTTTCAACTTCGACACCCTCGATGATCGTATAGTGGTTGGATTTTTTGGTGTCATCGTTCCTGCAATTGAGATAATCCTTCAAGCACTGTGTAAATAGAAAAACCAAATAAAAATATGTGAAATGAAACCATGTAAAATCCATAGACTTGGGTACATACCTGTGAAGCTCACTAAACCTGGTTATTTGATACTCACGGGATCTCTGCAACTTTCAAATTTCTCATTTTGCTTCTTTGGATGCTCCAAATTTATTTGCATGCATAATGATTTCATTTACAACGGTTCAAGAGAATTTAAACCAGAGAAGAACTTACCATGTCACATCAACCATTCAATTCGGGTGATGAGTGAATTTTAAACAAATATGCCACCGAATCTATGCAAATTAAATTCATTGTGGGTTGACGGCAGAGGTGCGAAGGGTGATGTGGTCTATTGGGGATTTTAAATGGTTGTTTTGATTGACGCACGAGGTAGCCAATAATGTGAGATTTGGTATTAATTAGCCCCTTAAATTCTCAAAATCTAATCATATCTAACGCTAAAATGACCCACCGTGTCGCTTTCTCAGTGGGTGGATCAGGGATTGGTAATGTGCTAAAAACATTTTCTTCGATGTCCCTCACAAAAGCTCTGACACTAATCAATATCATTGTACAATGCTGCCATGGAAAGGTTGACTCGGAGGTGTGACCTGAACCTAGGGAACCAAGAACGACTCGGGGTAGAAACTAGAACGTACAGTTCTCCAATCTAGAAAAGACACTAGGCGTTGAAGACCGGTTCCCTAATTCACATGTATAAATCGGAGTTGTGACTTTCTTCAAGTTGTACATTCTAAAGAAACCTGTGTTAGCCGATGCTGAAAAAGTCATTGGGAGTCGGTGATTGACAATAAACCTATCACGTGTTTTTCTTCGGATTTGGCTTCCTCGAAAACTCCCGATGCCGAAACACTTCGGGGATCGGTGATCGAGAAAACTCTTTAGCATGGTCAGAATGTTCGTTGCGATCCTTTTTGGTTTTCCCCAATTCTGATAAGCACGTAGGATATTGACTATCGGCTATATCATTTCTTTCTTCATTAACGCCTATTCCCTTCACCGTTTACCAATGCCAAAGAAGATTGGATATCGACGATATCCTTATGCGATGTTTGTCATAAAAAAAAAAAATTTGTTTGCCAATACCGATGAAGATGGGCGCTCTGTGACTAAGGTTTCCTGAGTGGTTCTTTTCAATCTTTGAATTCCTTCCGATGCCGAATTTTTAGTGCTTCAGGTGAAGTGTTTTGGCTGTTGATTCTTTATTTAAGTGTTAATCCTTTTTAATTCACGGGGTTTCATAAATTCTAACAAACCTGAATAGAAAATTAGAGTCAAGAGAACAAGCAAACACAAATCACTTCTCAAAAGGAACTTGAATCAGATAGTGAAAAGATCATGTGGTACCCAAAATGTGAAAAATTGACATGGGATTTTTAGGGTGTGTTGAGTGCTCAACAAGAAGGTTAAAGAGGATAAAAAGGCTACAAATAATGCTGGCGAGGGAAAAACTGAGAAGAGGAAATTGAATTTTGCATGTAATATTTGCACAGAAGATCATTTGACTCACCTATGCCCTCGTCTTGCGGAACCCCATAAGCTACTAGCACATAAATAGTATGTTGTCTTGACAAACCCTTTTCCACAAGGGAAAAATATGGCTCAAGCCTCCGCATCCATGATTGTGCTTGGGGGCAGTCATGGAGCCCCAACTTCGAATTCTAGTAACATAGACACAAATATTTATATGATTAAAGATGACACTCATTTATCAACCAGGGTGGGTGACTACGAGACACCATAATCGGTTGATAAGGGAAAAGAGGCCTCCAACCCATTGACTCCTCTGCAAATTGAGAAGACAATGGGATAAACATTGACTCACATCCCTAAGGGTGAATTCAAAAAGGCTACTCATAACACAAACTCAAGCGCTACCCAGAA
Organism: Picea engelmannii; assembly: GCA_009831015.1. NCBI lineage: Eukaryota > Viridiplantae > Streptophyta > Pinopsida > Pinales > Pinaceae > Picea > Picea engelmannii. Next base: position 802,200 of record ML788031.1, on the reverse strand, counting down.
TTACTCTGTCGTGGAGGATCTGGCACAAACTCCTTGCGCGATGTATTCTCTACAAGTTCTCCAGAGTTTCCCATCACAAAGAAAATAATTTTTTTCAACCTTAGGAGCAGCTGAGCCTAGTAACTCAGGAATGATCATTTTTTATCCAACCGACCATAAACCTCGTCTTCCTCACCGTGTCTCCTTTAATATAGTAGTGGCGTACACCACGAAATAGTTGACACATAACATTTTCCGTACGATGGTTGATGAGGGTGCCTCGACTTGTGTCATGTCGTTGGCATGTTGGAATGCCATTGGCCAGTGTGATTTAGTTTTGTCTACCATGTTGCTTAGAACATTTGATAGTCGGTCATTCAGACCACATGCCATAATTCCCTCTTTCCCTGTGCAATTAGAGGGTAAAACTGCATGCGTCGAGGTTAAAGTAATCGATGCACCTCTAGACTATAATCTCTTGTTAGGGAGAAGTTGGACCTACACAATGAGCACAATTGTAGCCACCATTTTTTGGGTCCTATTTTTTCCACACGAGGGATGGATTATAACTGTTGACTAGTTATCCTTCTCTCGTCCTGACCCTTCATTGGGGGCATACAAGGTCTCGATGATTGATAACCCACAGTCGGGAATAGTCAACTTAGGGGTTGGATTGTTTCCATCTTTGATGGGAACCTTTGACTATCCACCACCTTCCAATGATGTTAGGTTTGTTTCAGTTGTCCCTGACTAGCCAAAGGTTGCAATTTTTCAGGTCTCATCTGTTAAAATGAGTTATTTCGAAGACCCGTGGACTTTACCTTCCCCATTAGCTTCGATGGAGAGGGTAGGGAATCTTGGCATGGACATACCCTTATCCACTTCCAAGGTTGTGTACAATATTTTCCATCAAGCCTCAACCAACCTTGATCTGGATCCCCCAGAGGAGCTAGATCCTGTTTTAGAGCCTATTTGGGCTCAGGACTCTCTCGCCACTCAAGACCCTGTAGACTTGGTCTTGCCCTCCGACGAGGCAATCTTGGAGGCATTATCTGGTCTCGACATACCTTGGGATGATCTACACCATAGATATTACTTTCTATCCAAGCTCAAGTGAATAGAGGCAGGAGAGTTTGTCCTGACCATGAACATAGATGTCACTTGTCCCATTAACCCTTTTTCCATGCATGGAGTATAAGACGAGGGTAATATGGAAAGTATTTATTAAATGATCCCTATCAATATCTCCAAAACCCCCAGCATCATGGAGAATGTCTTCATTGGAGTGGAATACTCTTCTAAAGAGATTCAGATTTACACCGAATTGTTTAAAGTGTTTCATGACGTCTTTTCCTGGTCTTATGAGGAGATGTCAGGCATAGACCCACAAATTGTTGAGCACAGAATCATAACCTATCCTGATGTCAATAATGTCAGACAAAAGCTTCACCCAACCAACCCTTGCAAACCAACGATGATAAAGGCTGAAGTGGAGAAGCTCCTCAAAGTTGGTTTCATCTACCCTGTGCAATTGACGGAATGGGTATCGAACCTTGTTCCAGTCAACAATAAGCAAGGCACCATTCGCTTATGTATGGAATTACATGATTTGAACAAGTCTTGCCTGAAAGATAATTTTCCGACCCCATTTATCGATCAAATTGTCGACGAATGCGCGGGTTGAAAAGTCTTTTCTTTCATGGATGGTTTTTTGGGATATAATCAAATTCAGATCAAACCCGAGGAGGGGCATAAGACTACTTTTATTTGTCCTTGGGGTACATTCGCATATCAAAAAATGAATTTTGACCTGAAGAATGTTGGAGCTACTTTTCAATGGGCCATTTCGTTCACTTTTCACGACCTCAAACACATATTCGAGGTGTACCTGGATGATCTCGCATCACGTTCTCGCAAGAGATGTGATCATCCTGCCCATTTATGAATCATTTTTGAGAGGTGTCACTACAATCGGATTCGCTTGAATCTGAACAAGTGTAGTTTTTGCATCACATCAAGACACTTATTGGGTTTCATCATGTCAACAAAGGGGATCATGGTCTATCCTCTAAAGGTTGAGGCAATAGTTCAATTGCCTGCCCCACACACCATTACTCAACTTCAGAGTCTACTTGGGAAAGAAAATTTTCTTCAGCGTTTTGTCACTAATTATGCTGAGATAACTAAAGGGTTAATGCATCTTTTGAAAAAAGGGGTCCCATTTTGTTGGGATGAAGTAGCTCAAGGCTCCTTCGAAGCATTGAAACATGCCCTGATGTCTGCTCCTCTACTTAGGCCTCTTAATTATAACAAATATTTATTGTTGTATTTTATTGCTGCAGAGTCGAGTATCTGTATGGTCTTGGTCCAGGAGGATGACACGCTTGAGGAGCACGTCATCTATTATCTTAGCTGAGGCCTAGTTGGATTGGATCTCAACTACTCTCATGTTGAAAAAATCGATTTGGTGGTTGTTCACGCTATCCAACAGTTCTATCACTATATATTACTTCGTAAGAACATTGTCATCGTCATCGTCAACCCTTTTCAATATGTGTTAATGCGACGGTTCATTGGTGGAAATTTCAGTAGATGGATAGTTATCCTACAAGAGTTTGAATTGGATTTTGTTTCTGCAAAATATGAAAAGTCATTGGTCTTTGTCGAATTAATTTTAGAACTACCGGTCGAGAGTGGTGACATTATACCCAAAGAGTCACCTATCAACGAAGATGTTTTTCTCATAGCATCTTCAGACCCCTGGTATGGAGATATCCTAATATATCTTCAGACTTTGAAGTGCCCCTCTTCTGATTCTCACAATGAGTGTTGACAAATACGACACCAAGCACACAACTATATCATCCTTGATGACACTTTGTATCGTCAAGGGGTAGATTGCATTCTTTGATGATGTCTTACTCACGAAGAAGCAAAACTCATTTTGAATGACTATCACGCTGGAGAATTTGGTGGTCATTTGTTTGGGTTGGAAATAGCCCAAAATATTCTATGTGCAAGATACTTTTGGCCCTCATTAATCAAGAATTTTGTTGAGGTGGTCAAAAAGTGTCACCCGTGCTAGATCTTCTGTCAGAAGATGCGGGAACACCCATCTCCTATATTCCCGGTTATTGTCGTCGACCCCTTAAGCAAGTGGGGGATTGATTTCACTACATGTCACCCAACTTCTGACAGGGGGTATCGCTATATCATCGTAGCAGTAGACTAATTCACTAAGTGGGTCGAAGCTATGTCGACATTTAACAATGACGGGGAAATTGCTTCCCTTTTTCGTTTTCAATCAGATAATAGCTAGATTTGGTATCCCGAAGGATATTGTCACTGACCATGGCAGTCACTTCCACAAAAAAATGATGAATGAATTAACATCAAAACTTGGGTTTAAAAATGAGCATTCATCTCCCTATTACCCGCAAGCGAATGGTCAAGTTGAAGCTATGAATAAGTCTCTCAAAAATATCTTGCAGTGAACGATCAATTCAGCCAAGTCAAATTGGCATTTGATGGTATATTCAACACTTTGGGCTTATCAAACTTCTGTGAAGACTTCTATCATTTTTTCACCTTTTCAAATCATTTACGGTCTGGAGGCAGTCTTTCCTGTTGAGTGTCAAATCCCTTCTCTGAAGTTCGAAGTGGAACTACTTTCCGACAGTTCACCACTTGAAGAACATCTTATCTATCTCTAGAATCTCGATGAGCAGCGTCAGGATGTAGCCTCGACTAATGAGGCTCATAAACAAAAGGTCAAGTTTCAATATGATCGGTCCATCCACCCTCATATTTTCTCCGAAGGCGATCTTGTCCTAGTCTATGACCAAGACAAAGATCCCCTGGGGGTAGGAAAGTTCAAACCCATGTGGTTTGGACCTTTCATCGTGAAACAAGTCTTAGAGAAAGGTGCTTACCGTCTTGTTGATTTTGAAGGGAATGCCTTGGGGGATCCTAGAAATGGGCTCTACCTTAAGAAATACTACACCTAGGCTAGTCACCTGGGTGTGGCTTCTTGTATATATGTATAGTTTTTTATACATTTCTGTCTTTTTTCGTTTTATGGACATGTAGTTATTTATGTTCTATTTTCACTGTGGAATATGTCAAGTGAATCAGAGGTTTATGTTGGGTTAGTGGACGGCGCCAACCGACACACTTGGAGGCTTGCTTCCGCAGCTTGGGTGATTTTCACACCTAGGGGCCAGTTGCTATCTTCCGGAGGTATTTGCTTATGCGACACAACCAATAATGTTGTCTAATACAGTGCAGTGATATAATTACTGCGTGATTCCTTGTTAAATGGTATCTCTTGCCTTCGGGTTTATTTATATGCTCAACTGGTTATGTCCCAGTTAAACGGTGTTTACCCTGTTTATGATCCCACTCTTTATCGATGATTCCTTATGGTACGTCTCTTAGAACTATATTCTGATTATATTACTTATATTCATGTTCCTAGGATATTTAATCCTTTAACTGATACTCTAGCTAATCAAGTTTTAGATTCGTATGTTGCTCACATGTAAAAGTAAAACATATACATACACATGTAAATACATTTGTAAAACTTTCATCCATAAAATAAGAAAGATGTATATATATATATATATATATATATATATATATATATATATATGTCCAAAAACTTGTGTCATGAGTACAAAGTGGGCATGAAAGCCTCAAAAGTGGTCAGTATACATTGTTGGGCTTAAGCCCTAAAACATATAGTACAAAAAGTGCCCTCGGGACATAATTAGTCCAACATTATCTAAGGTATCGGCCTATTGGCCTTGCTGTAGTGGAAAACGACATTTGAAAGACGCCATAATAATTGGACCCAGGTCTGAGGCACCCCTACTACATGTGGCTGCATAGTCCGGGGAAGATCCTCGATCTTAGCCATAGGAACGACACGAGTGAGAGCAGTGAAGTTCCTCTCTACTCATCGTAGGACTCTATCAGCCTCTCCGGCTGGGGGTCCTCCTGCAACTGTTGGTCCTCTTGCTGCTGTTGGTCCTGCCTCTAGTTGAGGATGACGCCTAGTCCTAGCGAAGTCTATCAGTCGAGCTGGTCCCACATATGTAGATAACAGATTTTTAAGTTAGTAGTTTGACACACACATACAAAGGATATATATTAAAAATTAAAAATTTAATAACTTTAAAAAGTTTTGTTTTTACCTATCTCACCGCGCTCCTCGCCAGGGGGCACGGGAATGTCTAGATCTCTAAGTAAGATTATCCCTACATAGCGATAGTCCTCTATCACATGAATATGACGTTCCCACCACTCAAAACATTTATCTTTGAAGGCCTCTTGGGTCATTCCTCCACCTTGTCTAGGTACCCAGAAAGAGGCGATATGTACCCGGACTGTCTCTCTTGGGCTAATACTGGGCACCCTCTCGAAGAAAAAGGTGCATAAAATAGTACGAAACCCGAAGTTCTTGTTGGTACACCTACGACACTCTGTGAGTTGTCTCTTCATGCATACTAGCATGGTAGTACTCCAATCAAACAAGGTAGCCTCTAAACATTGGACTGCACAATGCATCTGTGCACGAGAGGCCTGGTGGAGTGTTGTGGATCCCGTAATCCCCCCGATCATGAAAAAAATAGTGCGAAGGGAGAAGCTGGTGATCTTGTGAATCGACACTTGAGAACCTACTTTCTCAGTAACAACCTCACAATACATGTTGATGTAGTCCTCAATGTTGAACGACCCCGGAGGAAAGGTCCTCAAGTTGACCGGTTCCCCTCTTCTGGAGAGGTCGGTCAGGAAGTAAATATCCTCTGTAGTCAGGGTCAGTGATTGAACCTCCAACATGAAATTCTTTGCATCAGGATGCCAATACTCCACTAGATAATTGAGCAACCTTGGTTGTGCCCTCATGAATGAACACTGGAAGAATTTCCATAAGCCACATTGTTTTAGTGAGGCGAATGACACATGGTCCTCCTCGACCAAGACATCCAACTCCTCATGTTCCCTCTCTCTCCAATGAACATACATCCAGTCACTCACAAAATTTGGAGAGGGATTAATAGTTTTGTTTTCTTTTTTCCAATATAAAAGGAGGTGTATGAGGGTTGTAGTTAGTACAGTCACGTATGTACTCGGGTTGTTTATTAATCTACCCAAGTACATATGTGGGCTGACCATGGAGAGCTCACATACACACAGACATGCCCTTTTTACAAGGGTGCGCAACTCCCAAACAAAAGTTAAATGCATTAGTAAAGTATTAAAATGAAAGAGGGAGTGTTTTGTACTTCCTTGGTCCAAGTAGGAGGGTTTTTCGTCCACTGTATCTATCATAATTCACGATTTGATCAAAGGGGTTTTTTACTTCTTTTGCCAATTTCCAAATTGCAATGTTAAAAATGAGATGGCCACTTCTATTTATAGACTTTTTTGGCCCTTTTTTCCCTAATTTGGTCCTTTTTTCACTTTTCCTGACTTGGTGGCTACTTGAATTCTCTTTTGAGTTATATGTGGGTCATTCTAATGGACTTGTCCTTTCAGGTTTGGTAAATTTTTTAGATGGGTTACACTTACATCATCCCATGGTGAAAGTCATTTTTTCCAACTTTTTCATATAAGTTAGGCTTTCACTCCCAACTTTCTATATATCGTTGTATTTTCCTCTTTGCCATAGTATTGATCCCACTGAAGTGCAACACAAAACCTTCTCAACTGCTTTAGAAGTGTCGTAATTAGGTGGTAGAGCCTTCCTCTACATGGATGCCCTAGGTAGATCCTTTACTGCATTTTGGCGTCCATGTTGTGAGTTTATCTATAGGCTCGAGAGTCCTTGTTAGTCCCACCATGAGTATGTATTGAATCCTCATTGTTCTCTCTAGTCATCATTCTCAGCCCTACCTGCAGGACTCCCTAATGAGTACAGTTTGTTGTCTTTCAAGATCGCTTTAAATTTTGAAAGAAACATCCAATGAGACTATATTTATTCTTTTCAATCTCATCTAGATTACTTGAGAAAAGAATCCCCACTGGAGTATTCTTTAATCCCTTTTCAGACTCTCTAAAAATGAAAATATTATCAAGCGATCTTGTTGTCCTTCATGCTCTCCAAACTCAAATTTGAAGGCACATATCTCTGGCGGTAGTTTACCCCCTTTTTGGTCCGGATGGATAATTTTACAAATAAAGGTATGCTATAGGAAATTCGGTTCGCTAGAATAGTATTCTTAAGCACAAGTTTAACTCTTTTTTGGGCCTGAGGGACTAAAGTTTTTAAAAAGGAACATTCTCCTCTTTTTCGAGACTTGGACATTACTTACAGAAAAGGAACCCCCCAAGAGTCCATAGTTAGTCTCTTTTGAGACTCCCTAAAATTGAAAAGATCGTCGAGTGACCTTGTTCCTTCACACTCGTTAAATTGGTCCAGAAGAACATCAACTTGGCATGAGTTTAACCCTTTTTCCAGCAAGTAGATTATTCAAGAAAAAGGTACGCCTCGAGAGATTCGTCTTGCCGGGAGAGTTCTCCTCAGTCATATTTTATACTTTTTCAGGATAAGGAGACTAAACCTAGAAATAGGTTGCGAGTCCATAGTTAAGCTCTTTTTCAGATTCCTTAAAAATGAAAATATAGCCGAGTGATCTTGTCTTTGTCACACTCGTTAAAATGGTTTTGAAGAGACATCCTTTCGGTGCAATTTTAACCCTTTTTTTGAGCCGATTCGATTAATTGCGAAAAAAGGTACTCCTTGGAGTCTTTTTTTGACGTTTTTCAGACTCTCTAAATGTGAAAAACTACTGATCTTACCTTATTTGGGCTTGTAAAATTTACATGGAAGGGGTCTTGTTGGGTCATGTTTTACCACATTTTCATGTCTCCCCCTTGCATCTTTGGCCTAATGTCAGCTCCATGTTTCTCTCAAATGAACCTTTAAAGCATTCCTTATACACAAGCCTTTAGCACTTTTTTTCCTTTGTTATCTAACACCTTGATCCATGGAGGAATTTTCCCCAAGTGTCTTTTTCCTGCACATGTATCCTTGCCTTGAGCATCAGTATGTTCCAGACGCTTGGAACTAGTTTTCTTGTCCGTGACATTGATTCCTCCTTTATAATGTGGCAATATTTTTTTTTTTTCAAGCTCATTTAAAAATTGAAAAAGACAAAAAAATCAAATATTCCAAAAAGAGGGGACGAGAAATATCAATTATTTTTTCGGTAGCAAGATAGTCGCCCTTTGAAAAAGCACATCCTTCTATTTGTTTGTAAAGCATTGGGATCTATTATGACCTTAGGAAGTTGTTCCCTCTAAATAGATTTGTGTCCTCCTCCATTTGGTTACTCTTCCAAACATATGGAGAGTTTGTGGTGCCTCCTGCATCAAAAACTTATGACAACATTACGTTGCCTGAGTCTGATCATCTTTCGTTCTTTTGTCAAAGGGAATTTTTATCCAACATGAGTCGTCCATTCTACAGTTTGTCTCTTGACTTTCATGATTCGGCCATCCCGAGAGTCTAGTCAAGTTCAAATTCAAAGTCTATGAAGTTCTATGCCTGATCATCGATATCTTCCGGTCTTTTCCCAACGGCATGTCGAAGACCTCAGGGTAGTGATTCTTACACTCCCACTGTAATCCTACATGAGTTTTGAAGATCTTGAAGTCATTGTTCGAGCTATGAAGTACTCATCTCCAGCCGCATGCATCACTAGCTTCTTGAAGATACATATTTCATTTGTATATCTTCAAATGATTTTGAGATGTAGATCCGTTGTGTATTACTCATGGAGACACTTTATATATTTATATGACATGGATCTGTAGTGTATTTTATTGGTAGCCATTATTAGTTCATCCCGAGCATGAGTATGCCCACCTCGGAGAGATTATTATTGTTTTTCATATGGCACCTCCCAAACTTTGGTCCTGGGTTCACTCCACTCCGTGCTGGTAAAGATATTGTAATGTATTTTGGCCATTAGTTTCTCTTCTGACCTCACACATTAGGGGGCATATTTTATAGCCCGAAAATTCCCTACTTATGCATACATGGCATTGGCCCTTCCACTTGCACAATTTTCCAAATTACTACTGAGACTCTATCTTAAAAAACCATTTTTTGGAGCATGTACGTGCCCTACTGCACTACTTCCAACGTACACATGATTTATGCATAATAAAATTCATGCATACATATGCTAGCTACATAATAAACAACCCACATTTACCTCCAGAAGTTGCAAACATTAAAAGGTTGTAAGGAATTCAATAGAATTTACGGGCTATTGGAGGTTTCCCAATCATTTTACCCATTGTAGCCCGTACCCAAATCGAATAACTATCCTTTTGTCATATAAAGGGAGGTATTGGGGTCCCATTACATTATCAAGCATTAGAACAGATAAACTATGCCAAATTCCCTTCCCCTCATTGCCCAAGTTTTGCAGCCCTTTCTGAGATTTGGCCTCAATATTCCCTCTCAATCCCTTTCTCTTATGCAATCCCTTCCATTTTCCTAAGCAGATCAGTTGATTGTGAGAGGCAAGTATGGAATTATGCACTTGGAGCAACAGTAAGAGGAGCCTTGACCAGGTTCATAGAGCATTGCCAACATGAAGGTTGTAACATTTTAATCTTCAGTTTGAATAAAAGAATCCTTTTCCTGTCCCAATATATTACGTGTTGATATATTTATTGATTAATGTATCTATGTTTATATCTTAATATGAGCATGAATAATTAGAGGTTGTATCTTTGTAGCATTGTATGCCTAAGTGTTCTTGCAGGTCATCTTTGGGAGGAGACCCACAACTAAGGAATCTACAAGGTTGAAGGAAGTCTACATCAGATGTAGGACCACAGGTACATTTACTTATATTCCTTCTTCTCTTTTTGTCTTTCTGTTCAGATAGTTTGGGGTAGTTTAGAAATAGGATTGTATTTTAAGGGAGATTAGTGCTCTTCCTATATCTTTGACCTGGTATAGTAATAGGGGGATTTTCCCGCTAGCAACAAGCTCAAGCCTTACATTTTTTGAGGCATACACAGACTCCTATGGGAATAGTCGCGTATATACACAGTTTGTCTGAATAAATGTCATGTAGATACGTGATTTGTATGTAGTGAAGTCAGGTATATGAGGTAAAGCCCTTAGAAAAAGGGGTGTATGTAGAAATTTAATGACAAAAATCAGCAAGCTAATAATTATGTCATACACTTAGAAACCTAGAGATAATTGTCTTGTATGAAATTTGAAATGTCTAAACCCACATTTAGAAATTACCATAGAAATACACATTTCTAAGAAATTTAGTCACGGAATAAACACAATGAACAACATTTGATAAACCATGAATAACTCATAAATTTAGGAAAATGCTAGGGAAAACCCCAATGTGGGGAAACCCAATGAGAGAGAGAGAGAGAGATCTTATTATTCAGCTTCAGGAAAGTACATATCAGTAGCAATAATACAAATTCCAGCCAAGAGAAAAATACCTCACAACACCAAAATTGTCCCAAAAATTTCTACCTTGATTTCTGTGCCAAGTTCGTATTGTTTTGCACCCCACCCAGAAAAAATAACACCTTGAAAACATAGCCAAACTGCTGCTATACAAATTGTCATTCAACAACAAATATCCAAATATTCCTCGATTTTCATGCTAACACTTGCCTCGATTTCCATGCCCTCTTTTTTATTGTACGGACTGTATGGATCCGTACAATATGGCCTCCCTCACAGTAGTAAATTACAACACTCACAAAACAAAAAAATCTCTTGGGATTTGTGCCCAATCTCTCTTGGGAAATGTGCCCTCTTTGCTGCTCTCTTTCCTCTCTCAATATCCTCCTCAATGTGTCTTGCACACTACTCAATGAATTATTTTATAAAATCTAAAAATCACTTTTTACCTCCCAAGTGTCTTTTCACCTTCTCCAACCCTAAATCCAATGGCCAAGATCTACTCTTCCCTTTACAAGATCAAGGGCCATGATTCGTTCCCTTCAAAATAAATCACTTAAAATATTAAAGTACATTTCACTTTATTACATAAGTGCACTTTATGAAATAAAGTCACTTTAATATTAGAAGGTACACTTCATTAAAAAGTCACTTTAATAAAAGAACCACTTTATCACAACTTTATAAAAACCCATTACAAAGTTAAGTGCCTAGTAGTGTCAACATAAGGTTACATCCACATACAAGACAAAACATGCAGACTGTTGATACTGAGAGGGGGGTTAATCAGTATCAAGTACAATTTAAAACCTTTTTCAACTTATACTTAAACCATTCAATTATATCCAATGAGAAATGAACAATAGTATAAGAGTTACACCAATACACCACAATACACCATGCACAATATATGAGAAATAATCAATA
>ML788031.1:771202-789874 GCA_009831015.1 Picea engelmannii | reverse complement strand
TCCATCCATGGGTGTTGTATCTACATGTGCATTTTCCTTCATGTCCAAATAACTTCATCAATCTTGTGGTCCAAAACCCATGACTAGGGTTGACATCAATGACAACAACCAATCTTCCAACACAGAGTACCTCCCGAGATAAAAATATAACACTCCCTCTTAGCGAGGGAAGTACCCGCTGCCATCACTATCATCTTGTTCCGTCACACTGTGCTCATTAGGAGATCCCTCTGAACCTGGAGATATCCTCAACACTTGCACAAAACTTGAACTAGAAGATCTTCTCCTAATAACTATCCATAACCCTGAGCTCCTTGGAGAATCCACTCCACCCTGAGCATCGGTTCGATCACACTAGCTGAGCCTCCTGCTAGTTGCTAGTGGGAAAACCCCCCCTTTAACTGCACCAGGATTTAAAATGCAGACAAAGAAAATGACCGTCTAAAATATAGTTGATCTTACTGTACCCCAAACATCCCGAAACAAACAAAAGAAATCAATAATATAAGAGATTGGGTAACTATACCTTTGATTCATGTGTCCAGTGATGATCTCCTCAAGCTTGAAAGTTCGACTGACTGCAGATCTCCTACCAAGGCTAAACTACATCTAAAGATAGGAAAACAAGAAACTACAAGCATGCTATTCTATTCATGAGTTAGGGTTAGGTATTAAATTCTAAATATATATCAATGAAGATACATTAAACACCATTATTTGGGACATGAAAATCCAACAATTTTATTCATCATACAAAGATTATACCTTACAATCTGAGTTGGCTATCGTTCCGCGAACTTGGTCCGAGCTCAGCTTTACCATGCTCCAAGTGCACCTTGAATGGACCTCTTCTCTCAATCTTCTGGTCACCTTTATGGAAGGGAATGGATTGAATGGAAAGAGAAAAGGATGAATGGGGAAATGCTAAGGTAATTTCTCACAAAAAGAGGCAAAATCTTGGGCAAGGAGGGGAAGTGAAATTAGGAAGAGTTTCACTGTTCTTATGCTTATATTTGAAATGATACCCCAACACCTCCTTTTATATGACAAAAGGATGGTTATTCGGTTGGGTGACGGGATATAGTAGGTGGATTAGTTGGGAAACTTCCAATATCCCATGGATTTCAACGAATTCCTTGCAACTTTTTAATTTTTGCAACTTTTGCAAGCATACCTGGGTTGTAGTGGTGAAACAAGTGTATGTTTGTGATTTGTAGTGGTTCAGAAAGCATATGTACATGGGATGTAATGGCGCAGCTTGCGTACATCTTCGAAAAAGTGGTTTTTAAGAATATCTTCTCAGTAATGCTTTGGCAAAACATGCAAGTAAGAGGGCCAAGGCCATGTATACAAGAGTAGAAAATTTTAGGGCTATAACATATGCCCCCTAATGTGTGAGGTCAGAAGAGCAACTGATGGCGAAAATAAATTACAATATCTTCACCAATGTATGAGGTCGAGTGAGCCCAGGACTAGAGTTCGGGAGGTGCCATCTGCAAAACAACAATTGTCTCTCTGAGGCGGGCATACCCATGCTCGGGATAAACTAAATCATGGTTTCCAATCAAATACACTAAATATACATGTCATATAACTATATAAAGTGTAGCCGCAAGAAATACACAACAGATCTACATCTCAAAATCAGTCGAAGATATACAAGTATAGTATCCATCTTCAAGAAGCTAGTGACGCATGATGGTTGGAGATGAGGTCTTCATAGCTCAAGAAAAAACTTCAAGATATTCAAAACTCAGGTAGGAGTATAATGGGAGTGTGTAACTCACTACTCTGAGGTCTTCGACGAATTGTCAAGAAAAGACATGAGGATCTCTATAATCAGGAAGAAAAATTCGTCGATTTCGAATATGAACTTGACTGGACTCTCGGGATGGCCGACTCATGAAGGTCAAGAGAAAAAATACAGAAAGACAGACTTAGGTTGAGTGAAACTTCCCTTGGACAAAATCATGAAAGATGATGAGACTCAGACAACATGACATTGACATAAGTTCACGATGTAGGAGGCAACGCAAACTCTCCATATGTTTGGAAGAGTAACCAAACAGAGGAGGACATAGCTCTATGTAGCGAGAAAAGATTCCTAAGGTCATACTATATCCCAATGTTTGACGAACAAATGGAAGGATGTGCTTTGTCTAAGGGAAACTCTTTGTTTTTCTGAAAAAAGAATGCATATTTCCCATCCCCTCTTTTTGGAATATTTGATTTTTTTGTCTTTTTCAATTTTTTAAAGAGCTTGAAAAAGAATAAAAGAATGCTATGTTACAAAGGAGGAATGAGTGTCGTAGGAAAGAATACAATTTCCAAGCACAAGGAACATACTAATGATCATATCAAGAGACATGTGCAGGAAAAGGACACTCGGGGAAAATTCCTCCATGGGTCAAGGTGTCAGGTCACAGAGGCAAGAAATGCTACAAGGCTTGCGTATAAGGCATGCTTCAAAGGTTCAGTTGAGAGAAACATCGAGATGAAATTAGGCCAAAGATGCAGAGATGAAAATGTGATTAAGAAAGACACAATGAGACCCCTTCCATGTAATTTCAACGAGTGTTATCGGACTGATCGGTAAGTGCGGACACAAACAGATCTCCCTAGCTTCACTACGCAACTAGAATAAAACAATACAGTACACTACTCTTTCCTTATATTTCAATTATCAAATGAGAAATGGATATAGAACATACCTTTTAAATATCGAAGATCTGAATTCTCCAGTGCAATCCAAGCTCCGTCGCGATGCTTATGGAGAAATTTTTGCAAAGGAACACAAGCCAACGAAGACAAGAATAACATAGCCTACTTGATATGAAACTATGTATGTGATAAAGGAATCATACAATATGGACAAATAAGATTCATATAGGAAAGAAAAGTGCATCTGTATTAAATAATAGAAAGAGATATTACAACCAAAGCCTTGATGTCGTAAGGTCCCTTCCAACTGTCCCTCGTTTCCCACACACTTCTACTCCAAGAATTATGAGACTATAGATATGAAAGTCACTCACAATCTATCTTGACAAAGAAAAAATCAAAACCACTCTAACCAAGCTAACAATCTCAAGAAAAATTTCCAATCTAACTTTTTCCATGAGAGCTCCTCTCCTTTTATAAGCTAAAGAGGATAAGGTGAGGAGGTTAGGATGATCCCACTAAATCACAAAAGCTAGTAAGATCCAAACCGATCGTAGGCCACCTTTACCATAGAAGCTTCTCCTTATAAAAGATCGAGAAGATGCTCATTTTTACCACGTACAAAAATCATCGCACCCCTAGAACTGAGCAGAGTGTGACGACGTTGCAGGCTAGGTTTAGTACAACATGCGACGATCTGGGATCGCCACACCTCTAGAACTGGACAGGGTGCGACGATCCTCCTTATTAGGGTTTTTACAAAGGAAAATATGATTTCATCTCTCAGGAAAAGTTCTTCTCCCTTCTTTCCTCATGAATTCAGGCCACTAATCCCTCTGAAGACAATAGATACGTTTACATCATTAACAGTCATAGGGATGAAGAAAATAATGTGTAACAAAGAGCCCCTCAAAGTATGAAGTTAGAACAGAGTGATAGCTGAAATACTTTGTCGAGTGTGTGTAGGGAACAAGGAACAATTGGAAGGGAGCTTACGACATCAAGGCTTTGGTTGTAATATCTCTTTCTATTATTTAATACAGATGCACTTTTCTTTCCTATATGAATCGTATTTGTCCATATTGTATGATTCCTTGATCACATACATAGTTTCATATCAAGTAGGCTCTGTTATTCTTGTCTTCGTTGGCTTGTGTTCCTTTGCAGATATTTCTCCATAAGATTCACGACGGAGCTTGGATTGCATTGGAGAAGTTAGATATTTGATATTTAAAAGGTATGTTCTAGATCCATTTCTCATTTTATAATTGAAATCTAAGGAAAGAGTAGTGTACTGTCTTGTTTTTTTCTAGTTTCGTAGTGAAGCTAGGGAGATTTGTTTGGTCTGTACTTACCGATTAGTCTGATAACAAAATTGGTGATCATACTGGGGAACAGGTTGTTTTCCAAGTTTGTACTTATTTATTTCTTTGATTTCATGGGTTCTATTTTTTGAGTCACTGGGAGATCCAGATGAACTCTCTGACTGTCTAAATTCACTAGAAAACCTTATTGCCTTTTAGTTTTTTGATTTTTTCCTTTGATCGTCGCACCCTGCTTTGAAGGATAGTGCGACAATATAGGATCGATGCACCCTACCTTTAGACACAGTTCGACGTCATCGCACTTTACTGTTATCTAGCCCACGATGATCTAGGATCATTGCACTGTGCTGGCTGGTAGCCCGTGACGATTGTGAATTTTTTTAGCTTTTGGTGGTTTTCCTTACCCAGATCTGTGATAAGTGTTTGGGGTGATTTGTTAGGTCTGATTATAGTCTTATTGACAAATTTAAGTCTTTTTTTCACCATATTTTCTTTCTTTTAGCTTGTTTTCTTTTGAAATATTTGATCTCTTGCTTTGAGTGTATTTCAGTTACAAAGCATTGGTTTTTCTTTAGAATTCTTTGGTGAAAGAACTTCTTTTTATTTTATTGAATAGTTCATGTTAAAAGAGAAAGTTTATTTGGGTTTCTTTGTTTTATAGAGATTTGCTATTGCTTTTATCTATCTTTGAAACACAAAATTTAATTTCTTGCTTTATATTAGATTGGGGGAATCCTTGCATTTGAAGTAGTGAAATTGCATGGTTTTTGGCATTTTTGGTCTTGACATAGGGGGGCCAAGAATCGTGTATTGGTGTACAGTCTCTTTGGATCATTTGTTGTAGATATTGATATTGATTAGTTTAATAAAATTTTGGGACATTGTGCATCTGGTAATGATAAACATTTTCTCCTTCTCGTAATATAGCTTTTATCAAAGTGAAATATTTTCATTGTCATTTCTTTGCATTGTTTAGAGTCAGTCAAAACATCATTTAGTCCATGCCATTTTCCTCTTGAGTAAAAAAAAGCCTTAAAATAAAGCTCTTATAAAAATTGATTAAAGATTTTTATATTTTCTAGTAGCAAATCTACATTTTATTAGTTGTAGGGCTTTGGAATAACTGTGAAAGATAACTTTCTAAAGCTACAAAAAAACATAGAATATTGAGTTATGGAGAGTTCAAATACACTTACTACATTTTGTCTTGGGAATCCCTTCTAACACAAGGGTCAATCATGAGGTTGCATTAGTACTAGCAGAGTTACTCACCCTACTTTGTCGGTCTTAGTGTAGAGATTGTGCATATTATTGGGGGTCACTTAAGAAGAAAATCATGTGGGGACCTTCTCGAGTAGGTTTCAGGCTAGATACCCTGCCTTTGCACGTGGATCAGACTATTGATTGTTTCCCTAGTCATCATTGTTGTAATTGGTAACCTTAGTAGCCTATCTCTTTAGGGTATTTACACAAGGTGACTATGGAGGGGCAAGTCTTCACTGTACCTGGAATCGATGTTGGCCAAACTCACTCGGGCTCCTTGGAGGGTATACCCATGTTTATGTGTGGGAGATTGCACCAAGGTGTAATTCCATTATGTAGGTCATCAATGTAACTTTTCCACCTGCTCTATCTCATCCCCTTCTTACAGTGTGCCCGTGATGTTGGATTTCATCACCAACTAGTGCATCCATTGTGAGAAGGTTTTGGTTGTTTTCTTGCTTCCTAGATTTTTAGAGTGTGTTGTTTATTTTTCCTAGCGGACTCTAGATTGGATATTTGTTTTAATGTCATCAGTTCCCTAAATGACCGATGAAGGAACCCCTGCTCTAGGGGAACCTTTTGTTTTTCCTTCTTACGAAAACATTGGTCCTCCTCACATGACTACTTTGAGCCTTCATGGCCTCACGATTGGATTGTAGGTGTGATTTTTTTCCACTCAGGTAATCCCGAATGCAGTAAGTGATTCGGTCGTAAGAACTTCCCCCCAAGAACATCAACCTCATGTTGATCCTTCACCTCCTTCACCGGTAAGATTTCCTTTGCCTTCTTCACTTGCAAGGTATTCTTCCATTTCATCTTCTTTGCCGAGTGAAAGATTTGAAGCTAGTAACCCGGTGGATAAAAAGAAGAAGAAAAGGAAGATTAAGAAGAAGAAAAATAAGCAAGGATACACACCTCCAACCACTGCTAGACATGTTGGGAGACAACCAGCTATTGATAATCGTGCTGGGAGTGTTGATGGTGCCAAGACAACCCAAACCTGTAAGCCCAAGTACCCTTGCAGGATTTGTAAGGGTATCCATCTTCTTAAATATTTCCCTGTTATATCCAAGGTCATAGAAGCACAGTCTAAAGATCCTTTCCAGTCCACGTCGTCGACCTCTGCACAACATGCTGATGACCTCTTGTCAATTAATCATGATACAATTGGGAAGAATAAAATTAAAGTCAACTTCTTGTGCATGTTATGCAAAGGGAGTCATCTAACTCTCCTTTTCCCTCGTATGGACGAAGACTAGAAATTCCTGGAAGACATGACTATTTCAAAGCCTCAAATTCCAGTTGCTTACCATAAGCTTTCTCTCAATCCCTCTGTAGTTGATGGAATGATCAAAATGGTCCCTTCATCGGTTAGTCTGGTTGATGATGTAGTCAATCTGGTCAGATCCTTAGTTGAACCAGTTGAAAAAGTGGTTGATCTGATCCCATCCTCCATCAATCCCACTCTCCTACCAGAGAGTGAAACCCAAGTGGTCGATCCATTTCCATCCGTCGACCCCATTCTCCCCTTGGAGAATGTAACCCAAGTGGTCAATATGATCTCGTCATCGATCGATCCTACTCTCTCGCTCCAGAGTAAGCCCGATATTTCCCACCTTTTTCTCATTGATACAAACTGTATCGTGCTAGGGGGTATTCCTCCTTCTCCCATGGAACCCCCTCCAAGTAATGAGGCCATCCTTTTTTATTGGGGTGCGCTAACTGGACCTCATCTTCCCTCTCACATTCCTTTCCATATTACAGTACAGGTTTGTGGTTGGGACATTCCTCAGATGCTGATAGATGAAGGTGCATTTGTTAGTATTTTGTCCTCTATTGCTTGGGAAGATTTGGGTTGTCCTCAGCTTTCCTCGGTTACACTGAATCTATTAGATTTTAACAGAAGAACCAGTCAACCTTTAGGGACCCTTCCTCAGTTTCCTATAACTTTGGGAGGAAAATTTGTCTTTATTGATGTCATGGTAGTCCAAGACCCCTTGGATTTCGATTTTCTCCTTGGGCGAGACTATGTATATGCCATGAAAGCTATCGTGTCCACTCTTTTTCATGTGATATCTTTCCCTCATGATGGAAGAGTTGTAACTATTGATCAACTTTCATTCATTGGTCTTGAATTGACCTAAATGACCACCTTAAATGGTTCTTATATGCAGACATTATTTCCTCCGCCATAGGTCAATTATGTGGCATTGTCTCCCATGACTTCAACTTCTGATGACTTAGATCCAGTAGTTGACATGGTGATCTCTTTGATAGGGATTTTATAGCTTGATATCCTTACCCCTCTCATGACCCTCGACATGTGTTCCTTCCGTAGTGTATTTCTTCCGTCAAATTAAGATCTCTTGGAAGCCATGACCGAGTTTTGTCCCTTGACATGGTGTCCTTCCAGAGCATTGTCCTCTTCGAAGCCATGATCAATAAGAGAGTTTTGAGCATGGTTTTCTGATTTCAAGCTCATTAAAAAATGAAACCACTTTGAGCATGGTTTTCTGATTTCAAGCTCATTAAAAAATGAAACCAACTTTGAGCATGGTTTTCTGATTTCAAGCTCGTTAAAAAATGAAATCAGTTGTGAGGATAGTTTTGCATCTCTGTGGAAACCTCGTTAAAAAATGAAATAAAGGTTATGGGGATAGTTTTTGTATCTCTGTGGCAACCTCGTTAAAAAATGAAACCGAGGTTACGAGCATAGTTTCTATTTCTGTGTCAATTTCGTTAAAAAATGAAACAAAGGTATTGGGATTGAGCCTGGATTCTCGAGCATAGTTCCTTTCCTGTGTCAAGATCGTTAAAAAACGAAATAGATTTTTCTCCCTCTCTGTTTGAGTCAAGTCCTTCTTCTAGTATCTGAATCTTCATTTCATTCGCCTATGTTGTTGGATGAGACGAAGCTTCGGGGGAAATGCTTCCAGCATCTGTACTTCATGCTAAAGTTAAATCGCTAGCTTCTTAAGCTGGGGGCTAGGTACCAACCATGTGAATTCATGAACCATGCATTGGGAAGTCGCAAGCATAGTTTTCTTTGGTTCAAGATTGTATAAAAATAAAACCACCTACCCCAAGCATAATTTCCTCTGGCTCGAGCTTGTGTAAAAATGAAACTAGGTCCAAGCATAGTTTTGATTAGTTTTAATCTTCTGGAAAAATAAAATCTATCCCACGCATGGTTTTGTTTTGTTTTAAGCTTGCATAAAAATGAAAACAATCCTAAGCTTAGTCTTTGTTCTTTCTCATGCTCGTAAATCAATGAGAATGTAACCGAGTAAATTTTTATCACTTTTTTGGACTCGTAAAGGTTATATGAAAAAGGAATCCCCAGTGGAGTCGCCAATTTTGTTATCGGACTTATCGGTGAGTGCGGACACAAACCGATCTCCCTAGCTTCACTACGAAACTAGAACAAAACAAGACAGTACACTACTCTTTCCTTAGATTTCAATTATCAAATGGGAAATGGATCTAAAAAAAACCTTTTTAAATATCAAAGGTCTGACTTATCCAATGCAATCCAAACTCCGTTGCAAGGCTTATGGGGAAATATCTGCAAAGGAACATAAGCCAACGAAGACAAGAATAACAAAGCCTACTTGATATGAAACTGTGTATGTGATCAAGGAATCATACAATATGGACAAATAAGATTCATATAAGAAAGAAAAGTGCATCTGTATTAAATAATAGAAAGAGAGATTACAACCAAAGCCTTGATGTCGTAAGGTCCCTTTCAACTATCCCTCCTTTCCCACACACTTCTGCTCCATGAATTATGAGACTATGGATATGCAAATCACTCACAATCTATATTGACAAATCAAAGCTCAAAGCCAATCTAACCAAGCTACCAATCTCCAAAAACTCAAAATCAATCCAATCTAAGTGTGGATCGGTAAGTGCGGACACAAACAAATCTCCCTAGATTCACTACGAAACTAGAACAAAACAAGACAGTACACTACTCTTTCCTTAGATTTCAATTATCAAATGAGAAATGGATGTAGAACATACCTTTTAAATATCGAAGATCTGACTTCTCCAATGCAATCCAAGCTCCGTCGCAAGGCTTATGGAGAAATATCTGCAAACTAACACAATCCAATGAAGACAAGAATAACAGAGCCTACTAGATATGAAACTATGTATGTGATCAAGGAATCATACAATATGGACAAATAATATTCATATAGGAAAGAAAAGTGCATCTGTATTAAATAATAAATAATAGAAAGAGTGATTACAACCAAATCCTTGATGTCATAAGGTCCTTTCCAACTGTCCCTCGTTTACCACACACTTCTGCTCCAAAAATTCTGAGACTATAAATCTGAAAGTCACTCACAATCTATCTTGAAAAAGAAAAACTCAAAGCCACTCTAACCAAGCTAACAATCTCAAGCCAAATTTCCAATCTAACTTTCTGCATGAGAGCACCTCTCATTTTATAAGCTGAAAAGGATAAGGTGAGGAGGTTAGGATGATCCCAATAAATCAGAAAAGTGAGTAAGATCCAAACCAATTGGAGGACACATCACCATAGAAGCTTCTCCTTCTAGAAGCATCAAGAAGATGCTCATTTTTCCCACGTATGAAAATCGTCACACCCCTAGAAATGAGCAGAGTGCGATGACGTCGCAGGCTAGGTTTAGTACAACATGCAACTATCTTGGATCGTCGCACCTCTATAACTGGACAGGGTGTGACGATCCTCCTTATTAGGGTTTTTACAAAGGAAAATATGATTTCATCTCTCAAGAAAAGTTCTTCTCCCTTCTATCCTCAGGAATTCAGGCCACTGATCCCTTTGAAGACAACATATAGGTTTACATGATTAACGGTCATAGGTACGAAGAAAATAATGTGTAACAACAATCCCAAAGAAGGTGAGCTCGGTATTTTTTTCACGTTTAGAGAGTCTGAAAAAACATAAAAGAAGACTCCAGGGAGTACCTTTTTCAGAGATAGTCTAGTCAGCTCGAAAAAGAGTTAAACTTGCACTGAAAAGACTTCTATTCAAAACCATTTTAACGAGTGTGACAAAGACAAGATAACTCGACAATCTTTTCAATTTTAAGGATTCTAAAAAGAGCTTAACTACTGACTCACAACCCTTTTCTATATTTAGTCTCCTTAGCCCGAAAAGCTATAAAATTTACTGAGGAGAACTCTCTCGGCGAGACAAATCTCCCGAGGTGTACCTTTTTCTACTATAATATACAAGCTGGAAAAAAGGGGTAAACTCATTCCAGTAGATGTTATTCTGGACCAATTTAACGAGTCTAAAGGAACAAGGTCACTTGGCGATCTTTTCAATTTAGGGAGTCTGAAAAGAGCTTAATTATGGACTCCATGGGGGTTCCTTTTTCGTAAGTAATCTCCAAGGCTCAAAAAAGGTGATAAACCAAAACCAAGGAGAATGTTCCTTTTTCAAAGATTTAGTCCCTCAAGCCCGAAAAAGGGTTAAAATTACTCCTGAGAATACTCTTCTAGTGAATCAAAGTTCCTAGAGCATACCTTTATTCATGAAATTGACCATTCAAACTGAAAAAGGTGGTAAACTACCACTAGACAGACGTGCCTTCAAATTTGACTTTGGCGAGCATGAAGGGAAACAATATTGCTCGAAATATTTTCATTTTAGAGAGTCTGAAAAGGGCTCAAAGAAGACTCTAGGGGGTTACTTTTCTCAGTTAATTCAGACAAGATCGAAAAGCATTATATGGTCACGTCGGATGTTGCTTTTGAATTTTAAGGCAAGCTTGAAAGACATCAAAGCGTGCTCATTTGGAAGTCCCAAGGGTAAGGCCAAGAATGATGGTGCATCATACAAATGAGGCTGAATCTTGTAATCATGACACGACTAACAAGGAATCTCGAGCCTATAGTCATTACTGACAGCAAGGACGCCAAAATGAAACAAGGATCTACCTAGGGCATCCATGTACAAGTAGGCTCTACCACCTAATTATGACACTTCTAGAGCAGCAATGAAGGTTCCGTGTCATACCTCGATGGGGTTGATCCTATGGAAAAGTGGAAAATACAACAAGATGTAGAAAGTGGAGACGAAATCCTAACTTATATGCAAAAATTCGAAAAAAATGACCTTTACCAAAGGATACCAAAAAGTGACCCATCCCCCAAAAGTTACCAAACCAAAAGGAAAAGTGTACTGGAACTTTCAATAAGAAACTTGAAATAGGAATCAAGTGATTTACCAAGCCAGGAAAAATGACAAAGGGGGTCAAAAAGCAACAAAAAGGGCCAAAAAAGTCTATAAATAGAAGCTGACAACTCATTTTCACCATTGCAATTCGAAAATTAACCAGAAGGAGAAAAATCCCCTTTGCTAAAAGAGTTGATTCAGGAATCTTCAGTGGACGAAACAAACTTCCACTTGGACCAAGTAAGTATAAAATCATCCCTCTTGCATTTCCATACTTCAATTTTCCATTTATTTTGGTTTTTGACGGGGTGTGCTCTCCTAAAAAGAGCGGCCTTGCATGTACACGGGTTGTCCAAGGATAGCCCGCGTATGTACTCAAGTAGAAAAAAATCTGCCCATGTACATATGTGACTATGGCCAATGTAGCCTGCGTACACCTTGGAAAGTTTGGAAAAAATAAAATGCAAGAGCTATCTCCCTCCATTTTTTCCTTGAAACAGGATGTATGTCCATTGGAGGGAGAGGGAACACAAGGATATTGACATTTTGGTCGAAGAAGACCCTGCAACCATTGTCGCACTGAAATACTGTGGGTTATGGAAGTTCTTCCAGTGTCCATTTATGAGGGCACAACCTAGGTTACTTAATGTCCTTGTTTATTATCGGCACCCGGATGCAGAGGAATTCATGCTAGAGGGTCATTCATTGACTCCAATAACTGAGAACATTTACTTCCTAACTGGCCTCTCAAGGAGAGGGGAACCATTCAATCTGTAGACATTTCCCCCTAGGGCTTTCAACATTGAAGACTACGTCTGGATGTACTGTGAGGCCGACACTGAGAAGGTAGGTTTTTAGGTGTCGATTCACAAGATCACTAGTTTGACTCTGCGAGTGATCTTATTATTGACTGGGTAGATTACTGGATCTATGGCCCTACACCAGGCTTCCCGAGAACACATGCAATGTGCCATTTAGTATTAGGAGGAACACATTTTTGACTGAAGCACAACCATGCTTATGTGAATGAAGAGACAACTGACAGAGTGTCGGCAACATGGCAGCAAAAACTTTGGGTTTGGCACTATCTTATGTTCCTTCTTCTTCGAGAGGATTCCTAGTCTCAGTCCCAGAGAGACGATACGGGGGCATGCATCCTCCTTCCCAACGGTATGCAGATGGGCAACCTTGCTACCATGACAGAGGGGAGGGAGGACCATAAAGGCCTTTGAAAACAAGTTCTTTGACTACTTGGCATGACACATTTCGACGATTGAGGACTACCCCTATGAAGGTATAATATTTTCCAGGGATCCAGACATGCCCATGCCTCCCAGAGAGGATCGAGGAGAGCTAGGTAACATATTTTTAATGTTATTTAATTTTTAATTATTTATATATATATCATTTTTATGTGTGTATAGAGTATTGACTCTTGTGTATCTGCTATGTACAGATGTGGGACCAGTGCGCCCAACAGACTTCACGAGGACTCGACGACATCCTCAATTAGAGGTAGGACCAACAACAATTGGTGGACCAGCAACCGCAGGGGGACCTCTAGCCGGAGAGGCTGAGAGAGTTTTTAGATGAGTGGAGCGCAAACTCACTGTGCTCACTCGCACAGTATCCATGGCCGAGATCGAGGATCTCCCTCCTTCCATGTAGCCTCATGTAGTGGAGGTGCCATGGATGTGGGTCTATATTTTTAGGCATTTGGCCAACGTCGTCATGCATTATGGTAGGGCCAATAGGCCCCGTTCTCATATAGGCTAGACTTTTGATGTGCCGAGGACACCTTTTGTACATGTATTTTTTGAGGGCATAAGCCCAATGATGTATATTGAACATTATTTTTGAGGCGCTCGTGCCCACCTAGGTACTCATGACACTTTTTGATACATACATACATACATACATACATACATACATACATACATACATACATACATACATACATACATACATACATACATACATACATACATACATATATATATATATATATATATATATATATACATCTTTCCTATCTTATGGATTACATATTTTACAAATGTATGTACATGTGTATGTGTGTGCTTTTATTTTATGTGTGTGAAACATGCCAATCTAAGATTTGATTAGCTAGAGTATCTGTCATGTGATTAAATCTTCTAGGAAAATGGATATATGTAATCTAATCGAAAGAACGTTCTAAGAGACGTAACCTAAGTAAGTGTCGGTGCAGAGTGGGATCATAAATGTGATAAAATCCATTTAGTTGGGACACAACCAATTGAGCATCTAGGTAGACTCGAAGGTGAGAAATGCCATGCGACAGAGCGTCACGAAACAATTCTATCACTGCACTGTATTCGACAACATTGTTTGTAGAGCCGCCTAGAAAAATACCTCCGGAAGATAGCAACTGGCCTCCAGGTGTGAAAATCATCCAAGATGTGGAAGCAATCCTCTTAGTGTGTTGGATAGCACCATCCACGAACCCAAAATACACCTCTGATTCATTTGGCAACTGCCATAGTGAAAAAAGAAGACATAAATATCTACACGTCCACAAAACAAAAAAGATAAAAATTGTATAAGAAGCTATACATATGTAAAAGAAGTCACCAAGGTGACCAACCTATGAGTAATACTTCTTGAGGTAGAGCCCATTTCTAGGCTCCGCGAAGGCATTTCCTTCAAAATCAACCAGACGATAAGAGCCCTTCTTCAAAATATCTTTCACAATAAACGCTTTGAACCACATGGGTTTGAACTTGCCTTCCCCCAAGGGATCTTTGTCTTGATCATAGTCCAGGACAAGATCACCTTCGAAAAAAATATGAGGACGAATAGACCAATCATACTGACACTTGACTCATTGATTATGAGCCTCATTGACTGAGGCTGCATCACGACACTTCTCATCGAGCTTCTCGAGATATACTAGGAGTTCCTCAAGTAGTGAAGTGTCCGAAAGTAATTCGACTGCCAACTTTAAAGAAGGAATTTGACACTCTATAGGTAAGACTGCTTCCAGCCCGTATACGAGTTGAAAAGGTGAGAAAATGGTGACAGTCTTCATAGACGTTCAGTAGGCCCACAATGTTGAGTACAACATCAACTGCCAATTTGACTTGGTAGAATTGATCATCCGTTGAAGAATAGTCTCGAGAGACTTATTCACCAATTCAACCTGACCATTCGATTGCGGGTAATAAGGTGGAAAATGTTCTTGCCTAAACCCAAGCTTTGACATTAACTTAGTCATCACTTTGTTTTGGAAGTGACTGCCATGGTCAGTGACAATATCCTTCGGGATGTCGAACCTTGCTACTATCTGATTAACAATGAAAAGAGTCGTTGTTTCACCATCATTGTTAAACATTGGCATAGCTTCGACCCACTTTGTGAAGTAGTCTACAACTACAATGATGTAACGATGCTCCTTGGCTAAGGCCAGGTAACATGTATTGAAGTCAATCCCCCACTTGGTGAAAGGACCAACATCAATGATAGGAAAAATGGGAGCAGGATGTGCCCGCATCTTCCGACAGAAGATCTGACATGGGTGGCACTTCTTGACTGCTTCAACACAATCCTTGATTAACGAGGGCCATAAGTAACCTGTACGTAGAATCTTTTGTGTTGTTTCCAACCGAGAAAAATGATCGCCACATGGTCCAGTGTGACAGTCATTCAAAACGAGCTTTGCCTCCTCATGGATAAGGCTTTGATGAAGAATGAAATCCATGCCTCGATGACTATTGTGTTGAAATTACTAAAACAACTGAGAGGGGGGGGTGAATCAGTTGTAACTATGCTTAAAGAATTTTAGGTCTATTAAAACCTTATTAATATTTCTTCAAGTGCTCATCAACAATATACAACATATGGACAGTAAAAACAAAGAGCATCAGTCACACATAAAGTATACAAAGAGACAGATTTTCACGAGGAAACCCATAAAGGGAGAAAACCTCTTCTTCTTCGAAATGATAGGTAGTCTTCTAAGTTCTATACATCATCTTTAATTGAGCACCAACTCAATGTGAGGGTACTACCTCTGTTTTACAAGCTACAACTTGTTTGAGAGCACCAACTCTCTGGTTTCTCTAACACCCACTAGAAGGAAGCACCAACTCCCTGGTTTCTCTAGCACCCACTAGAAGGAAGCACCAAATCCCTATATGTTCCAACACCAACTGGATGGATGCACCAACTTCTAGTTACATAGGCTCCAACCTGTATAACAGAGAACACTTGTTCTCCCTTGCACCACCCTGCCACCCTGGTTTCTCTAGCTGCAACCAGATGGAAGCTACAACTTCCTGTGTTCAAGCTCCCACTTGAACCTCTGAGGACAATAGTCCTCCCAAGCACCTCCCTACCTCCCTAATGTATTAAGGAATTGAATACATAGATAACTACATAGATAAATCAATTCTTACCACTCTTTCTCTGTTCTGTAAGTCTGATCTTCTACAAACTGTTCTGCAATTCTTCTCTTCCTCTGTCTGTTCAGCAGGTCTGCTCTGCATCAAATTTTTCTGTCATTTTGCTCTACTTCAACTGGCTCTATTATTCTGCTCTGCCTTTGATTTCACTCTGCACATATGCTCAATTTCATCCTGCACATCCTCTCCTTTTTTCTTTCTTACAGTTTCATTCTTTTTCATCCAGAACAACCAACCATTCACATTCTGTCTCATATTATTTTATACACCCCTCCCCGACGATTCCACTTCACATTTCCTTAGGAAAAACAAGGACAACTGTCCTAGCAATGAAACGCTAACTGATTCTCAATCATGAGTCCATTTCTTTTAACAGATTCGTAACTGAGGAGTTAAGTGTGGGAGGGAATAGTAACCCTCCAATCACATTCAAGTTTATCCACACTGTTGGATGAACTTTATTAATCTTGCCTTTAAATCGGATTTCGGCATTCCTTATGTTCAATGTTCTTGTCACTTACAAATCTCGATCCACAAAATTCCGTAGAGCAGTCGGATCAACAATCCAGATCATATTTAGATCTGATGGTTCAGATTAAGTCGGGATTTCACTCATCGTGATTTCGACACTCTGGACGTTCGGTGTTTTTGTCACTTCAAATTCCCGATCCTTGACACTCCTTAAAGAATTCGGATCAACGGTCTAGATCACATCTCTATTCAACAACTGCAATTAAATCATGATTTCACATATCGCGAAATCGAGATTCCTGACGTTAAAAAACTTTGACATCTCCAACTCTCGATCCCCGAAACTCCGACAGGGTGTCCATCTGCTGATGTCACATGTGGATTGACACGTGTTTAATACTGCCATGTGTCACTCTGATTCGTGACTTACATGTGCCTGAAATGTTGAATCATTCTGACACTTGTCATTACCTAGTTGTGCCACGTGTTCCTAGATGATGTAATTTGCTGACGTGAGTCGGATCAACAGTTCAGATGTGATCTTGATTTGACGACTCAGATTACGTCGGGATTTTGCATATTGAGAAATCAGGATTCCTGTTCCATTGTTTCTTTGACATTTCCAACACGCGATCCTCGAAACTTCGATCAACGGTTTAGATGTGATCTTGATTTGACGGCTCAGATTACGCCGGGATTTTTCATATCGAGAAATCGGGATTCCTGTTGCA
This sequence comes from Picea engelmannii, assembly GCA_009831015.1. Taxonomy (NCBI): domain Eukaryota; kingdom Viridiplantae; phylum Streptophyta; class Pinopsida; order Pinales; family Pinaceae; genus Picea; species Picea engelmannii. Next base: position 772,797 of record ML788031.1, on the reverse strand, counting down.
TTGTTTCTTTGACATTTCCAACACGCGATCCTTGAAACTCCGATCAACGGTTTAGATGTGATCTTGATTTGACGGCTCAGATTACGCCGAGATTTTTCATATCGAGAAATCGGGATTCTTGTTACATTGTTTCTTTGACATTTCCAACATGCGATCCTCGAAACTCTGATCAATGGTTCAGATAACCCCTTGAGATGGACGGTCCTCCTTCTTTCGAAATTTTGTGAGCCCCTTTTTTCTCCTTGTTATACTTTAAACAGCGTGCAAGTTCTCCTTGATCCAATGATGGTCGGACCCTATGCTTAGATCTGACCCCTGAGATCTATCCTCCTCTTCAACGCGCTCTTCTTTTCTTCATTCAGATCTGGTGGCCATCGGCAATTCAGAAAGAGATCCAACAAACACAGTTGATGCTCTTCCCCGATTATCACTGCTCCACCGATCATCGCTGCTGTACTCAAGCCATCACCACTAATGTACTTGCCATCAATGACAAGTATACACTGCCTGTAAATATGCTAACAATCGTCTGTACATTCTTCCTCTACTCATGCCATTCGCTGTCTATTACATATTTTCCAAAAATCTCCCCCTTTGGCATTGATGGCAATATAGGTACCCACATGCATTCGGACTCGACTCTGGACTCAACTCTCCTCCCAGACTCTTTTCTCCCCCTTTGACATCAATGTCAAAGATGAGACATTTTTCCTCTTATCTGTTGCAAAACATACCCCCCCCTGTCTACTATAAGCATCTTGGAAATACACTAGATATTCAATAAGTACTCCCCCTGACCAGGTGAACAGATTAGACACAAGAGATTATAACCCCCAACTTTTGACGAAGATATCCAAAAGGGGTCGCTGCTAATGGTTTAGTAAAGATATCAACAATATGTTCTGTAGAAGGTATATAATTCAGTTGAACAATTATGTTTGTAACTTGTTCTCTAAGAAAATGATTCTTGATTGGAATATGCTTAGTCTTGGAATGAAGAACAAGATTCTTGGAGACACTAATGGCACTGGTGTTATCACAATGAATTGGAATGGGATCCGTGAAAGTTACTTTCAGATCTGCAAGATTTTGTATCATCCATAAGATTTGTGTGCAGCAGGTAGCAGCAACAATGTATTCTACCTCTGTAGTGGATAATGAAATGGATCCTTGCTTTTTACTCAGCCATGCAACTAATGAGTCACCCAGAAAAAATGCTCCTCCACTAGTGCTTTTTCTCTCATCAACACAGTTTGCCCAGTCTACATATGAATAAGAAGTTAACTGGAAATTCTGATTTCTAGGATACCACAGACCATAAGTCATTGTTCCCTTCAAATATTTAAATATCCTTTTGACGACTACCAAATGACATTGTTTAGGAGCAGACTAAAAACGACCTACCATTCCAATAGCTTGCATTATATCAGGACGAGATGCTATGATGTACAAAAGACTACCTATCATAGAGCGATATGTTCTTTGATCAACATCAGGTGAGATATCATCTTTACTCAGCTTGCAACCAACCACCATAGGTGTGCTAACTGTAGAGGAATCTTCCATCTGAAATTTCTTCAACATCTCTTTCAAAT
>ML788031.1:739733-756359 GCA_009831015.1 Picea engelmannii | reverse complement strand
TGCATGGTGTATTGTGGTGTATTGGTGTAACTCTTATACTATTGTTCATTGCTCATTGGATATAATTGAATGGTTTAAGTATAAGTTGAAAAAGGTTTTAAATTGTACTTGATACTAATTCACCCCCCTCTCAGTATCAACAGGTGTTCTGTGATCTAATTCAACTGAAAAACCATGTAGATGGAACAAATACCAACACTAGATGTAGAAATTCTGAGTTTTCATTGGAATAGTGCAAAAACAATTTGGTGACTGGACTCCAAGTTCTGTGACAAGAGGGTATTCTAGAATTGGATGACCATTTGTTGATATTTTAGAACCCTCCTCTTTTGGAACTAGGCTGATCACTGCTCCAGTTGGCACTTCCTTTTTATTACAAAAAATAATAATCCTAACTACTACTTCTCTGTGGATTTTTTTATCGAGCCCAAATTAGTTAATGCTCGTCGGTTTTTTCAATTTTAAAGAGTTTGAAAAACTTAAAGAAAACTCTATATACCATCCCATGTATTTTTCTCGAGCCCGGGCCAGTTCCTTATCGCCGATATTTTCAATTTTAAAGAGTCTAAAAAACTTAAAGAAAACTCTATACACTGTCCCATGGATTTTTCTCAAGCCCGAGCTAGTTCTTGCTTGACAGTGTTTTAAATTTTAAAGAGTCTGAAAAACTTAAAGAAGACTCCATCTGGTAAATGTGCTTCTTATTCATTTATCTATATGAGAACACAACCAACTTTTTGTTTTTGTTAGTTATATCAGAAAAATAACAGAAAAGTTCTATCTAATGACACACCTATGTACATAGCTAAATTAATTCATGCAATTGAACTTATTGTGGTGGGTCAGCAAGAGGGGAGACCCTCTTTCTTACCAGTTGCATTTCGGAATTATGAAGAACATTTTTGACAAAATCCTCTTTGGATAGAGGCTTATGATAAACCTTTAGTCGATGCCCATTTATGACAAAGGGAGTCTTATTCTCATCAATGGTATTTATCCTTACTGAACCATTGTCATAAATTGTATCAACCTCATAGGGTCCAAACCATCTAGTGGACAATTTACCTTTAAAATTTTTGAACCTACTATCATATAGGAGGGCCCAATCACTTGACTGAAATGACTTCTTTTTGATATACTTGTCATGCGATTTAGTCCTTTGTTCTTGTATAAGGGTGGTCCTTTGTAGAGCATCTTGTGTATCTCATCAAGCTCATTTAATTGTAATAGCCTCTATTTTTTAGCTTCATTCAGATCCATCCCTAATTGTATGGCAGGCCTGAAGGTTTTTTCTTGAAATTCTATGGGAAGTAGTACCTACTTCCCATACACCAAATCATAAGGTGTATGTCCTATTGTATTTCTCCAAGCTATCTTATAGGCCCATAAGGCCTCAGGTAACCTATCAACCCAGTCTTTGTGATGCAGCTGAACAGTATTGGTGAGGATAGCCTCTATCACCTTGTTGGTTGATTCCACTTGCCTGTTTTCTTGGGGGTCATAAGGTGAATATTTTTTTTGTTTTATCTTGTACTGTTCAGTAAGAGCCTTGACCAAATTTGAGGTGAATTAGGTTCCTTGGTGAGTGACTATTTCCTGAGGTACACCGAAACGAGTAAATATTTCTTCAAAGAGAAAGTCTACAACAAATTGTTCATTAGCAAAATACGGAGCTTTAGCTTCCACCCATTTAGTTACATAATCTGTGCAGACCAAGATGTACTGATTCCTTCGAGACATGGGGTTAATAGGTCCTACAAAATCAAAATACCATTTTTCAAAGGGTTCAATCACTACCTGAGCTTGGAGGGGAATTTCATCGATTGCAGTAGGTTTTCCCATTCTTTGGCAGTCATCACAGTTGGCCACACATTTCTTTACATCTTTAAAAATGGTTGGCCAATAATAGTCAAACTGTAGAATCTTGTATGCTGTCCTTTTGTCAGAAAAATGGCCTCCACATGGACCATCATGACAATCTCTGAAAATATCCTGCATCTCATCCTCCCGAACACACCTTCTGATCACCAAGTGAGGTCCAGTTCAGTATAAGCAATCATCATGCCACATGTAATTGGCACTTAGCTGGACAATTCTTTGTTTCTCTTAGGAGGATAGATTTTGAGGTAGCTTTCCTGTTACAAGATAATTGGCTACATTTGCATACCAAGGGGTGTAATTAGAAATAGAAAATAGATTCTCATCTGGAAAATCATCATCTACTGGAGTATTGTCACATGTATGAATAAGTCTAGACAAGAAATCAACAACTAAATTATCTCTTCCAGGCCTATCAATGATGGTGATATTGAATTCTTGTAGTAATAACAACCATCTAGTCACTCTAGCATTTGTAATAGGATTGTTCATTAAAAATCTGATGAATGAATGGTCAGTATGTATAAAGACCTCCTACCCTGTTATGTAGTGTCTATACTTGTTGATGGCATGTACTACTAACGAAAATTCTTTTTCCATGACAGTGTAATTTGCTTCACCGGGTGAGAGATTCTTGCTGACAAAGTATATAGCATAAGGAATTTGGCCTTCGCTTTGTCCTAAGATATCCCCCAAAGTGGTATCTGAGGCATCTGTGCAAATATGAAAAGGAAGAGATCAGTTTGGTCCTCTCAAAACAGGGGCAGTTGAAAGCTTTGTTTTAAATATTTCAAAGGAGATTTGGCATTATTCATTCCAACAAAATTCAACATCTTTTGTCAATAGTTTGAATAGGGGGGCAGCTAGGTTTGTAAAATTTTGAATGAACCTCCTATTTTAACCAGCATGCCCTAATAAACTTTTGACTTCTTTCTGTGAACTAGGAATCTTTATTTGGGAAATAATGTCAATTTTGGCAGGGTCTACTCTTATTCCTGTACCGGAGATGTGGTGACCTAGAACAATTCTTTCAGTGAGCAACATTCTAGACTTTTCATGATTGAGTGAAAGGTTGGTTTCTTTACACCTAACCATTACTTTCTCCAAATTTTCCAATGCCTGTTGGAAATCATCCTTGTACACTGTGAAGTCATCCATGTAGACTTCCACATAGTCATGGGTCAAATCAGAGAAAATTGCCAAGACGACCCTTTGAAAGGTAGCAGGGGCATTAGACAAACCAAAAGGAAGAACCCTATAAGCATAGGTCCCCCAGGGGCAGATAAATGTGGTTTTATCTTGGTCTTTAGGTGAAATTTGGATTTGATTATAACCACTAAACCCATCCAAGAAAGAAAAATGCCTTTTCCAAGACAAAGTGTCGAAGACCTGGTCTATGAAAGGCAAGGGAAAGTAATCTCTATAGGTAGCCTAGTTTAATTCTCAAAATTCCACACAAATCCTCCATTTCCCGTTTTTCTTAGGGACAATAACTAATGGGGAGAACCACTTGCTATTTGATATAGGGTAAATGAAATTGGCTTGTAGGAGTTTCTGGAGTTCTTCTTTCACTATGTATTTCAAGGTTGGATTCATTCTTGTTTGGGGTTTCCTAACATGTCTGATTTGATTGTTAGTGTAAATATGATGCATGAAAGTGTCTGGGTGGATCCCTTTCATGTCAAATTAATCCCATGAAAAAGCACCAGATTGCCCTTGAATAATCTGTATCAACTTTTGTTGTTGATCTTTTTCTAAGCTAGCATTGATATACAAAGATTTCCCAGGATTGATTTCAATAGCTTGAACAATTGATTCTTTCCCTTCATCTATTTGTGAAACAGAGGCTACTGTAGAGGTGGAGGGGTGCCAAATTTCTTGGAATTCAGAGCTAAAGATATGCGTATATTTAGGAAAAGATTGAGGATATTCAATGAATGTTGAATCAGCCAAGAATAGACTCAAATTTTTTTCTTTAGTTTGCTCTTGAAATCCTTTCACCTATTCAAGTGTCAACAAGGGTTGAGTGCAGTCCTCCTCCCCATAGGGATTCTCCAACCAGAGAGGAACTTTAGTGGTTGGTTGGGAAGGGGGAAAAATGATAAGTTTTTGACTTTGAGTGCGATTGGAAATTGTCATTTCTCTAGATCGACAACTAATAAATGCATCAATAGTGGCCAACCAGGGTCGACCAAGTACTACTGGATGTCCTGGTTTGGAGGATTTGGGATGAATTACTAAGAAATCCATAGGGTATTGCCAAGAAGCCAAGGTAAGTGTTATGTTGTCTAAACTTCCTGTTGGGGTGATGACTAATTTGTCTGCAAGCTCCAGCAAAGTTTGTGTTGGTCTTAGTTGATCTAGTTGCAGCGTTTTCATAGTGTGAACTGAAATAACATTTATTGCTTCCCCTAGATCAATCAATGTGTTTGGAAAAGAAACACCATTAATTTCTATAGTTACCACTAGGTTTCCTGGATCACTATATTTGGATGGAATTTTTGTTATAAACTCTGACAATTGTCCAACCACCTGTATGACAGAAGGCTCCTTCCTCTTCCTCCCTGGATTTTTAATGAAAATATCCCTTACTATTTTAGTGTAAATAGGTATATCCTTGATGGCCTGAAGTAGGGGAATCTTTACACATATGTTTCTAAGTTCAGTCTCTAGATTGTGTCCTAGAGGTTCCTCAAATTTTTTCACAAGTAACCTTTCTGGATAAGGAGGAGGGTTTGTTTTCTAAGGTGTTTCTGCTGCATGGGAATTGGGAGGAGGAGTTTCTTGTTGTACATTAGTGTTTCTTTATTCATTTAATTGATTAAACATTTGTTCTCCTCTTTGAACTGTTTGAATATCTATTTTTTCTTCTTCTTGATCTGTGTGATTATCTACTTGTTCTTCTTCTTGAATAACCACAATAGGATTTGTTTTATTTACAACCCTCCTTGATCTTAATTCAATTCCATTAAATGGAGTTGGAGTTATTACATAAGTGGGGAAGGTTTGTACTTCAAGGTTTTGTACAGGTTGTGTAGGTCTGTTATTGGGATTAGGGATAGGTTGTGCAGGAATAGGGGTAGGTCGAGGAGGGTTTTGAATAGGTTCAGCTTGCATTTGTTGCTGCAAATTTGGATTCATAGGTAGTGCAAGTTGTTGTTGCAGCTGTGGGGGGGGAGGAAGAGCAGGAGGATTAAATCCTGGGAGCAACTAAGAAATATTTGAAGGGTATTGTGGGTAGTTGGGAAAATTTATTGGCTGAAAGATAACATTCCCATATGCAGGTCCTCTCTATCCTTGTTTCCAAGGTTGGATTTGTGGTTGTTGTGGTGAAAATTGAGGATATGACATGGGAGGTACCCATTGTTGTTGTGAATATTGTGTAGTAGGGTTTGCAAACATATTGGGATTTTGTTGGCTCCATGGCCTCTTAGGGGGTATGATGTTTCATGAGGTTCTCCTCCTCCCTTGAATATGGATTTAAGTCCAGGTGAATAAGGGAACTCATTGGTAGGGTGATCCTTTGTACAAAGGCCATAGATTTCAATAACATTAAGGGGGCATTCCTTTCCAGGATGCTTTTTCCTACACCGATGACAGAAAATTTCCAAAGCAACATTTTCTTCCTCTTGTTTCCTTTTAATTTTTATGGTATCAAGTTGGGAAGTGATGGTGTTTAGGACGTCTGTTTTGAATTTTTCTAATAGATTCCCCAATTCAATCCTAGTAACACCTCTTGATGTGGGTTTAACAATTTTGTTTGTAGGATCCCTTACACTTTTTCTTGTTTTGGCTTGACTGTGGGAGTATCTTTTACAATATTCCTCTATGTCTGCAAATGGATTTTGGTACACATATCCATAACTCATGAGGTTTAGTACTTCAATGCAGTCATCCCTCGCACCATTTAAGAAGATAATCCTAACTGTAGTTGTGTCTAAGGAGAATTGCTTAGTCTTTTGGTAGTTGTATAGGAACCTCTCTAGGTAATCTTCCAAGCTTTCTTCCTCAGATTGCTGCATTTTAAATATGTCATTCCTAGCATCCCTAGGTCTACAATAATCTTGGTATTTCTGGAGGAAGGTCTCTTTCATACCATCCCAAGATAAGATAATTTGTTCTCCTGGGCTCATAAACCACCTTAGTGCTGAATCTTTTAGTGTAGCTGGAAAGAGTTTTAATTTTTGTGCATTATCAGTGTAATTATAACTTCTACATAGTATATCAAATTCAAACAAAAATGAGTCAGGATCTTCCATTGACATACCATGGAAGTGAGGCACTGAGGACAATGGAATTTTCTTCATAGAAACATCTCTGGCGATGTCCAATATGGGGAATCCAATTGTCTCTATTTCATTAGCTGCATTTCCTTCCTCTTCTTCCATATCTCCAAACAGTTTGTAGGGTGGTGGTGATGTCTCTCCACTAAGTGATGGTTCAATCACTGGGTTATTTGGTATATCTAGTTGTTCCAATGTCTTGTGTGGTTCCCCAATGATAGATGCAACTTCTTCTATCACCACCTCTGTTTCTTTTCCATCTCCTCCTTCTGATGGGGTCGCCAGTGCTTCCCCTCTTGCCTATTGTCTTATGCTTTCAATCTGAACAGTGGCTTCATATTTAGTGACTTTGGTTGTTGTTTCAATTGATGTCTTTGAGATTTTTCTTTTGAGAATTTTTCCTACACGAATTTTAGATGAATTAGTGTGTGTGTGGGGGGGTTGTTGTTGTTTGTTTTTCTAATTTTTCTAAAATTTTGGGAGCAATAAATCTACCTTTATTATCCCTATACCTACTCAGAAAATAAATTCCAATAAAAAAAACACAGATTTCTAACTATCAAAAGTAAGAGGACAACCTGACTTTGGAGCAACCCCACCAAAGTGGATGCATAGGTTCTTACCTCTCATATTACCGTCTTCTCTCCACCCTCAGATTGTACTTAAATCCAAACCAAACACATCAAAATAATAAAAAATTCAAAATTCTACCTATTACCGTTTACAACTCCCTGACAACAATGCCAAAATGTTGGTGTATAAATATATTCAATATATTACACTCATTTATATGTCACTCCAGGATTCGTGATCAAACGAGTTGTTACACTATATGTGCCGAGAACAAGTAACCTGCCTATGTCTGTTGTATCTATCTTAAAAAGGAAATAATTAATAAGATAATACTCTATTTCTAATATTTCTGAATGCTTCATACAACTTTAAACTTAGAAGAGAAAACTGATAGCAAAACTTCTTAAGAAAACGGTTAATCAAAAGGTCCTTTCTTAGGTGACAATTCTGTTCATTCCAGGCTTATGAATTAGAGAGATGAACTTAATATCTTGTTTCCTGTAGCAATAAAAAACAGTGATTAACAATCAACTCTAGCCACTCTTGAAACATAAATCAACTCTAACTCTGTTCTATTCAAGCAAATATTCTTTAGTATAGGGAACAGTCAACATGACTGAGAGACTTCATTATGGAACACATAAATAAGAGATAAAGTCTGAGGGTTCCTGTACCTACTGAGAACACTACAATCACAAACTCAAAATAACATTTTCTTAACAATCCCATGCATCAAACAATTAAATGTCGACCTACAATATTAGAAAAATAAACTATCTATTTGGTCTAGTATCTGATTACTCACACCAATTTAGAAACAATTGATTTTATGTTGAAATTTTAAAATGTATTTGAAATCGTTTACAACACACCACTATTAAATACTCACAAAATCACAAAAAACATATACAAGGAGGCTTACCTTGGTTGGGGCAGTAGGCCCTTGCCGAACCAACAAGGTACCTCTAAAAAGATAACAGACTAAAACTTTCTAATCATACTCAGGAATTGCACAACAGATCATTTGTATTTCTTCAACTGGTAAATTGAATCAACAATTCATCATCTCGTACATAAAAAACAATGTGTATCATATATTTCTTACTACTTGCTTCATTACATCCATCCTATTCTATCACCTATACAACATCCATTATAAAGAAGGTGAGTCGATACTATTAAGATCTAAGGATAAGTATCAAATAGTTTTTAAAATATTACAATTGGTATTTCACATCGAATCTCTAGGGATGGACTTCATCCTCATGACACGAAGTGCATGAGTGATGAAGTCTATCGTGATCTTGAAAACTGATTTAGAGACTTCGATCCAACTGAATTCTTGGAATCTCCATCAACATACTCGTTCAACAGGTGAATTCTGGAAACACGAGTTTGGTACCAGAATACACACAGTCGCAAATCTGAGTACCTGATTAGACCCATGGGTAGTATCAGAATGGGTAGAATACTTGGTACTAGAATGGCATAGAGTGTGAAGGTACCAGAATGTATGCTGAGTTGTGCTACTACTGGATGCCATGTTGTACAAATACTGGAATAACATTGAGTGGACAATACCAGAATAGGTGGAGCTTTGGGTACCAGAATAGACATGGTATTGTATCAAAACTGCTTAGGATTCAAACGATTAGGATCATACAAAATCAAACATTTAACCGAATTAACTCAAGAAAACTAAACAAATCATGCCTTAATCATAAGTTACCTCTTTATGTACATGAACAAGGTCATCAGGTGTATTTATGGAGGAAACAGTCAAGTATATACCCATATCATAGGAAAAATAGGCTCAGATAAAGGGTAATATAGGGCATTAGAAGTGTCAAACTGGAGACTCAACAACAACACAAAGTGTCATTGAGTATAAGATAGTTTTGTTCCTGATGTCGAATTCGTCGACACTCATCACGGGAAGAAGAAGCAGGGAACTTCAAAGTCTGGATATAGACCAGTATATCGCCATACCAGGGGTCCAAAGATGTGATTGGAAAAATATCTCCCTTAATAGGCGATTCTTTGGGCGTGATATCACTAGACTCGATCGGAAGTTTTGAAATAAGTTCGGCAAAGACCAATGACATTTTGGATTTTGCAGAAACAAAATCAAACTCAAACTCATGTAATATGAATATCCATATACTAATATTTTTTCCAATGAACCGTCGTGTTAATATGTATTGGAAAGGGTTCATGACAGCGATGGAAGTGGTCTTGCGAAGCAAAATTTAGTGATAGAACCGTTGGACAGCATGAACTGATTCCAAAGCAAGATTCTCAATGTGAGAATAGTTGAGTTCCAACCCAACCAGGCCTCGGCTAAGGTAACATATAATGTGCTCTTCGAGCATATCATCTTCTTGAACCAAGACCATGCCGATGGTAGACTCCGCAGTAGCCAAATACAACAAAAATTATCTGTTATAATCTAGAGACCGGAGTAGAGGGGCAGACATTAGGGCATGTTTCAATGCTTCAAAGGAGCACTGAGGAGCTTCATCCCAACAGAATGGGACCCCTATTTTCAGTAGATGCATAAACTCTTTAGTGATCTCGGCGTAGTTTGCGACAAAACGCTGAAGAAAATTTGCTTTCCTCTGTAAGCTTGAAGTTGGGGTATCATGCACGGGGTAGGCAACTGAACTATTGCCTCAAACTTGAGAGGATCAACCATGATCCCTGTTGTCGAAACAATAAAACCCAAAAGAGGACCTGACCTTATGCATAAACTTCATTTGTTAGGATTCAAGTGAATCCGATAGTAGTGACATCGTTCAAAGATTAGTCGAAGATGAGAAGGATGATCATATCTCTTGTGAGAGCATGATGCTAGATCATCGAGATACGCATAGAATATGTGTCTAAGGTCATGAAAAGAAAACAACATGGCCCACTGAAAGGTGGCTCCAACATTCTTCAGGCCAAAAGGAATCTTACGATAGGAGAATGTCCCCCACGGATAGATAAAAGTTGTTTTATACTGGTCTTCGAGTTTGATTTGGATTTGATTGTATCTCGAGAAACCATCCATGAATGAAAATAAATCACAACCTACAAACTCATCGACAATCTGATCAATGAATGAGGTGGGAAAATGATCTTTCGTACATTCCTTATTCAATTCACTGAAGTCCATGCACATGTGAATCATACCTTGTTTCTTGTTAATCGGAACCGGGTTTGATACCCATTCCGTCAACTGTACGGGTTAGATAAAACTGACTTTGAGCAGTTTTTCTACTTCTTCCTTATATGATGTTGCTTTTCAAAGATTTACCGGATGAATCTTATGTCAGACTGAGATGGCATCAGGATAAGTCGTAATTTCATGCTTGACAATTCGTGGGTCAATGCCTTTGAATAACTCAGTGTAAGTTTGAATCTCTTCGGGGGGAGAAATTCACTCTGACGAAAACATTCTCCACAACGCCAAGGGTTTCAGAGATATCTATTGGAATCATTTTAGCAATGCTTGCCATGTTACCCTCGGCATAAACTCTGTGCGTAGCCAAAGGATTGACAAGACAAGAATTATCTCCATTCATGGTTGAAACAAATTCTCCCACCTCTATTCTCTTTAACTCAAGAAGGAAGTAATATCTATGATGTAGATCATCCGAAGGTCTATTGGGACCATTCATTTCCTCGATAATCAACTCATCAGAGGGAAAGACAAAGTCTAAAGGATCTTGAGTGGCAAGGGAACCTTGAGCCCAAATAGTCTCTAAAACTGGATCTCACTCATGTGCAGGAGTCATATCGGGGTTGGAAGAAGTCTATTGGACAATGATGTATGAAACCTCAGCTGCGGACAAGGGCATGGCCATCCCAGGATGCTCTATCCCTTCCACCGAGGCCAATGGGGAAGGTAAATTCCATTGATAATTAAAGTAACTCATTCGAAATGATGACACTTGTAGAATTGCAGCCCTAGGCTGGTCAGGGACAACCGATATAAGCTTGACATCGCCAGAAGGCAACGAGTAATCAAAATTTCCCATTAATGATGGAAACAAACCAAAACCTAAGTTGACAGTTTCGGGCTATGAATTATCAATCATCGGGACCATGGAAGCCCCTGATGAAGGGTCAGGACGAGATAAGGAAAATTGGTCAATGGTCACAATACGACCCTTGCGCGAAAATCACAAGACCCGAAAAACCACTGCATGCATCGCATAAGTCCAACTCCTTCCTAACAACAGGTTGTAATTGAGAGGCACATCGACCACTTCAACTTTGACACACACGGTTTTCCCTCCCAACTGCATGGGGAAATAAGGAATAATTCCATGTGCTCTAAATGACTGACCATCAAATGCCATAAGCAACGTAGGTGACGAAGACAACCCAAGTTGGCTAATGGCATTCCAACATGCCAATGACATCATGCAAGTCGAGGAACCCTCGTCAACCACTGTGCGGAAGATGTTCCACATAAAATATTTCATGGTGTAAGCCACTACTATATGAAATGCAACATGGTAAGGAAGACAAGGCTTTACATCAGTTGGATCAAGAATGATGGCTCTCGGGTTACAAGTCTTTGTTGATCCCAAGGTGAACAAGAGATATTTTCTCTACGAGGGGCAAGTCTGAAGGACTTCCAAAGAAGACATCATGCAAGGGGTCTGTGCCAAATCCTCTAAATGGAGTAGTTTTGGGTGGCCCTCACATTTGGATTATGGGAAGCCTTCTTAAACACACCTTTTGGGATGCAAGTCATCATTTTTCCCGCCGCCTTCTCAATTTGGAAAGGAGTCGGTGGGTTAGTGGCTTCTTTTCCCTTCTCGGAAGATTTTGGCATCCTGTAGTCTCATTCCTTGGTCACTATTTGAGCATTGACATTCATCATGTAAACATTCACAAACAGGTTGTTATTGGGAGGTGTGAGGGGTCCCTGACTACCCCCTATCGCGCTCGTGGATGCGGAAGCATGAGCCATGTTTTTCCATTGTGGAAAAGGGTTCATCAACACAGCTAGTTGTTGTTGTGCCAATAGCTTCTAGGGCTCTGCAAGACGAGGGCATAGATGAGTCGAGTCGTCTTCCGTACAAATATTACACAAATACTTCGACTTCTTCTTCTCTATTTTTCCCCTGCCAACATTGTTGGTATCCTTTTTATCCCCTTCACCCTTATTGTTTCATTGTTTCTTCTTTCCGTCAGCCTGTTGGTTGGCCTTGGAATTTGTCGACTGCACACTGTGTATGCCCGACGTCTGGGTAGGGGGAACAACCGAACTAGAAGTCTGGATGGCCATAGACTGTTGTATCGATAATTGTTGAAACTGATTTGAAAAAAAATATGTGGACTTGCTTTTTGCTGAGCCCACAATACCATCGGCATGGGGTCCAGACTTTTTCTTGGTCTTAACGAGAATAGATTGTGGCGCATCTAGAAAAATCTCGTAGAGCATGCCAGATTGAGAGTAGATTAGTTCAAGGTACTGTGCTCTCATAATCGCCTACTCTTCTGAAAACACTCCAGAAGTCGCTATGTCCTTGGATAAGGAGGGCACCAAAGACTCCAGGAACCACTCAAGAAGGAAAGCAGGAGGGACCTGGACCTTAATTAATCTCTTTTGACATGACCATTCTTGGATATGATCGGAGATATGGCTAGGCTTGGTTTTCTAAAAGTTGGCCAACAATTTGGTGTCGACATCGTATCTCATAGGTAACTGAAAATGGTTTAAGAAAACCATCGCCAAGTCATTGAAGTAAGAGTACCTCGAGCGGTCGAGCTCAATATACCATTTCGCAGCACAAGCTATAAGAGTGCATTGAAAAAGGTGCAACTGGACAAAGTCATCTCGTAATGAGTTTCATGAGCACGATAGATGAAAAGTCGTCACATGAACACCTGGATCTTCGCCAGGCTTGCCTTCAAATTTCAGAATATCTGACGTCAACTTAGTCAGCATGGGGGGCTAACCCGGATCGTGAAAAATTGGGTCATTTAGTAACCTCGACAAGTCTGGCAGATGTAGCATTTCCAGAAATGGTAGTTTAGGTTGTGTGTTATTGACAATAAAAGAGGGTCCTAGAGTTTGACTGCCACCATGTTGCCAGGAAAAGTTGGACTGCTAGCCAGGGTTTTGGTAGAAACTGTGGCCTTGACCAACATACAGAAACTATGTCTATTGGGGTATCATCGGCTGACTCCCATAATTATATGACATAGCTTGTGTGGGGATTTCTCCCTGCACTGTGTTTCAAGGATTTTGGAAGGGGATGCCCCCAACTGATCCGACGAGCATAGGTGCGGAGCCCTAATAGGGGTTCCATTGAGCATGGAAGGGGTTGCTCCTGACTGGCATCCCTTGTGAGGGAACTGATCCCTACCAAGGATTCCAAAGACACTATGTGGAGAAAAATCCAGTCGTCGCACCCTATGAAGTAATAGTACCCTGCATGTTAGGTTTTGTTGCCCAAAATCGGAGTTTCCCCAGCCGAGACAACAACCAAAGAAATAGCATTGTTCCCAAATGCACAGAACAAAGAGATTAACATAGATCCCACCAGCATTGTGTAAGACGAAGGTCATAAAATGCCTACTCCAAACAAGCTATAATTAGTGTTTGGCCCAATTAACTGCTAGAAAGCACCATCGAGCGAGGGGGAAGGAGGAGGGATATGACCCCCACCATAACAGATAGCATTAAAGGGGACTGAAGTTCCCCTGGTTGACCCTTTCATGGGAGCCTTTGATATCCCTATGGTACGTAACGTGGAGTAGGTAAGAATCGAGTTCAAATCAAAACCGAGCATCCCATATGATAATGGAGGGCCTGTCGCACTCTGAGTAAACGAAGAAGTGGTCACTGTCGATGATGGTATCGAGCCACTTCCCGAAGTAGAGGGAGTCGAGACCACTATGATCATGAATAGCAGAGGTAGGGGAGGAGGCACAATTCCCCCTACAGTAATATCCATGATGGGAGTATGAGGACTCCCGAACAAAGTAGCAACATTCGCTTCCATTTTCTCTCATAGGACTAGTTGGTGCTAAGAAGGTGTCACCTCGGGGGGGGGGACAATCTGAATTAATATCTATGCCGATAAGTCGGTAATCGGAGGGTTATCTGGCTTGAAACCTTCAGTTCCAAGGTCAGATATGGTAGGTTCCTCCAGAGTCAAAAAATCTCCTCGTGGAGCAGGCTCGGGCACAATTTTCTACGGCCCGGTCGCTTGGAACGACCCTTCGTGGTTGATTCTTCGCCTCAAAGGTGGCGGTGGTGGCTCTAATGTAATCGATGATAAGCCCTGAAGACTTTGCGACCGTCGGAGCTGTTGATATTCCACCTTTTGAAATGATCAATGACACACTAAGGCTTAACTAGAATTTGAACACCAAGCACACACTAAAAGTCTCCTATGGACAAATCAAGCAGTCGACTATCTAGTAGGAATGACAGTTATGACAATCAACACTAGAGAAAATAACCAGTATAAGTGAAACTCGAACACAAAATCACCCTCCGGGTATACTCTACGAAGTGCGATCTAATGTCTGCCCCAGGTATCATGTTATACCCCTGCAGTCACCCTTGTAAATCCCTAGAATATGGGCAACTAAGTTTCCATCTCATAGTCAGTCACTAGGTAGGTACAGTTGATAGTCAGGAAGATAAAAAAGAGCAGGTGTGATCGAACTAATTGGTAGGTGCAGACACTAACTGATCTCCCTAGATCCACCTGGATCTAGAACAAAACACACCAGAACATGACACTTTCCTTAAGTTTTAAATATTGAATTTACTAACTAAAGAGAGATAGGTGACATACCGTTTAAATGTCGCTTCCTCTTGCCATCGCCATCCTAGCTTCATTCTGGCACTCATACAACGATGAACCTATAAAAAAATGCAACCAACCAAAGTGATAGCAATAGCATAAACTCAATATAAACCTATGTATGTGATCAAGGAATCGTACAATAAAACACAACAAGATTTATAGGAAAGAATCATATTACTGTATCATATTAAATGTGAAAGAGAGATTACAACCATGGCCTTGATGTCATAAGGTCCCTTCCAACTGTCCTTCGTTCCCCACACACTTTCGCTCCAAGAATTCTGAGAGCACAGATCTAATAATATTCACAATCTATCTTGACAAAGTGGCTCATCTAGCAAAGCTAAAAATCTCCAAAGCTCAATCCAATCCAAGCTAATCCCAAAAGCTCCAAGCTAACCAAAGCTCAAAAGCTACAAGATAAATTTCTCCATGAGAGCTCCTCTCCTTTTATAAGTTGAAGAGGATAAGGTGAGGAGGTTAGGATGATCCCACTAAATCATGAAAGCGAGTAAGATCCAAACCATTCGGATGCCACCTCACCATGAAAGTTTCTCCTTCTAGAAGATTCGAGAAAATGCTCGTTTTTCCCACGTATGAGCATTCTCGCACCCTACCTATAGAGCAACCTGCGAACCTCTCGTAACCCAGCTATTGTGCAACCTATGAGAATCGGGCATTCTCGCACCCTGCCTATATAGCAATCTGCGAACTTCCTTTTGTATAGGGTTTTTACAAAGGGAAATGCAACTTCTTTTCTCAGGAAAAGTTCTTCTCCCTTCTCTCTTTGGGAAATCAGGCCACTGACCCCTCTGAAGGCAAAAGATAGGTTTACATCATTAATGGTCATAGGGATGATGAAAATAATGTGTAACAGCAGGATAACAATTCGGAAGCCTATTAGGGGTATCAAAAGAAAATGTTTCAGAAGACAACAAAGGATCTTGAATGGATTCGAGGTCCATGAAGCTCCGTAGGAAAATGCAGTCGGTATTACTCCCAAGACAAACCCTCAATATGCGTTCCCCACTATGTTCAGTCTGGCTTTGGATGGGTTATCTCCGCTGCCATTCCTCATGCAACCTCATGTTTATCCCCTATGTTAGAGGGGGGTCCGGAATAAATTTTACGACACTGGACTTAAGCACTCCCTAACTCAGACTCCAATGTTTGATTTAATGACCTTGAACAATTTCCTCTCCAACCTAATTTAAGGCCCTAACACTAAACTAGTTGGTTGACCCTACAAGCAGAAAAAGTCTAGTTTATTTTAGATTAAGAATTATTTTTAAAGGCTTGATTTACTCATGATGTATGGTGGTGAAACTAATGGTGTTATAAGAGATGAAAAAAGAGGAGAAAATTAAAGCACCTGAAAGAAAAATTACTTCAAATCTTTTAAAAACAAAGATTTGTAACTAACTCTTTGTAAACACAACTTTTCTTAACTAACTTTTCAAGATCTTGTAAAGAAAACCTAAAACCTACTTTCACTTGAGTACAAGCTACTTATGTTTCAATAAATCAAGAAAGAACTTGAAAAACAGACTCTTTTTCCTTTTTGCAAATAACTAACTCTAACTACTTTACCAAACATAAAAGAAAATATTTTTTTTTTGAAATGCTTTAAAGAGAAAAAATGAAATAAATATTTTTATTTTTATTTTTTCAAAGAACGTAAAAAGGGTAAAACGAAAATTGAAACAAGACTGGAAAAGACCTTGAGCCAACTGCGGATCGTAGGGATTCAACCAAGAAACCAAGAAGGGAAGATCTAAGACTCAACAGTTTGCTTAAAACCTTTTTTTTTAGGTAAACACTGTTGGATCATGTTGTCATTGATGCCAATGGTTTGTCATTGATGCCAATGGTTTGATTACTTGGGAGATTGTTGGATCATATGTCATTGATGTAAATGGTTTGGTATGATTGATGTCATTGGTTGATGTCAAGTAATTGATTGATATGATTCCCTTGATGAGAATGTTATATGTCCAAGTGGAAACCAATCGATGCAAAGGTAAACAAATGGATGAACTTCAAAGTGGTCCCCTTATGGTGAAAGCCCT